>JAAEAF010002977.1:0-154082 GCA_011037195.1 Triatoma infestans
ACTGCCTATCATCTGCCAGTGAGTTGTTGATGTTCCCAGGAAAAGCAAACCTCGATCAAGGGAACTATGCGGATGTATCCTGCGCACCACCATCAGCTAATTTTGTCCTCTAAATCTACATAACATTATATACCTGATGAAATCAGGTAGGATTTTGATAGTCCTTTAGAGGGACATATGCCTTTGTTTTCTCATAACCTCTTGAAATTAGTTTTCACGAAAAAATCGGGTTAACTTTTGCTTCTGTCACGCCTCACTTGAGCGTGGTGCGTGGAGGTAAAGTTGAAGAAAAGATAGAATCCGAAACCGGTTAGAACCTACTAAAAGAAGCATACTTTCACGGATATAATCCAGCATTGCGGACTAACCACATATTCAATAAAACTGATGTCCTTGTCATGTGATATTAGTGTAACAAGTGAAAAAAAGCAGAAATTCGCCAAAACTGAAAATCCATTCACTGAAGTTGTATTTGGTTGATGGCTTTGATCGAAAACTTCTTGTCTCATATCCTGGTGAATGAATGGATACCAAGTTTTAAAATTGTTTTTTCGATTCTGAGTTATTCCTAATCCCCTTGGTGGTGCAGTTTGATTTTTCTTTCAGATTTATTTATCTTTTCCTCCTTAAGATTTAGATCAGCCTTTTTCTCATATTAATTAAAATTATTAAAGTTTAAACATGAATTCTTCAAAATGGTTTATTCTTAAGCACAGATGTCACCTTTACTATATTTGATTCTGCCCGATTTATAAATAGTCACAATAATATCCCCACAGTTTTAGTTGAATTTAAAAAAGTAGATTTTTCTAATACTTTAAAATATCTGGGTGTAACGGTTGATTAGATTTTTTCATGGACTGATCATGTTCATGATGTCTTTAGAACACTTGCGCATTTAAAAAGAAGTCGCGATTAATTCCTATTATCAGTTCGACAGTCACTTGTTTCCTCTTTTATCCTTCCTAAGGTTTTGTACAAACTTGTATACAAAGTCGAGCGATTTCCGTACATAGACAATGTCTAGTTACAATCGAGCGATTGTCTAAAGACAATCGAGAGACGAAATTCATGTCTATAGACACGTTTTTGGAACAAAATCGCAGAACATTGGTCTCTCATTTGAAATGAGACAATGTTGCGCAATATTTGGTAGATTTTTTTAATTTTTGTTATTTAATTGGAAATTCAAAACCTCCATAAATAAATATAATAAGTAAATATGGTGATTTGTGATGATGAATGACGTGATTAGCTGGAGGAGAAAAGCTACCCAGCGGTAACACTCTCACAGGAATTACTTCCTATTGCTGGAGGTGATCACGGGGCCAACAGCGGCTCAGTCAACGGGGTGGAGGTATAGTTGTGGAGGTGAGATTTTGAACAAGAGGATTAGAGTTGAGGGTAAGAGAATCATAGAATTCCGTTTGTTAAGTTCCAGTCTTTTTAGTTTTGTATGTGGATTCCACATTATTCTTTTGTCGATGTATACCCAAAGTAGCGAAGTAAGATCGCCGGAGAGAGTGAAATTGAATTGAAGGTTTCTGAATGACAGGAGGCACGGCGCAATGTAAAGATGGTTTGTTGATATTTTTGTGAGTTTAGTTTAATCCGCCATTTTTTGGCCCAAGATTCTGTTTTATTTTAATGATCCTGTAGAGAGTAGAGGCAATTATGGGACCAGAGCTAGATGCAGGGATGGCGGTGTCATCAGCGTAAGTGCAAAGAAGAATGTTTGTATAGGTTGGTAGATCTGAAGCGAATACAGTATATTAAAGCGGGTAAAGTATACTACACTGAGGAATTCCGGCCCGGCCAGCGAGTAGTCAGAGTAGCAGATGATACGCAACTAATCTGAAAGTAGCGGCCAGATAGATAAGGCTTGATGATTAAATAATAGGTTGATGGTAGGCATTTCTTTAGCTTCCACAGTAATCCTGGATGCCATATCCGATCGAAGGCTTGAGCCACTTCGAGGAAGGCGCCACAGTAGCACTGTTTCCGCTCAAGTGCCCCCTTTCTATGGAAATAATGAATGAACTGATGTGATGGAATCCAGAATGGGGTAAAGCCGTTTCAATAACAATATCTCCAGTATTATTCCTAAAATAGGTAACAAACTTATTGGCCTGTATGAGGATAGAAGGTGAGAAGATTAATTAGGTTTTAGTATTATTTTAATCGTAGAGAATTTCCACAACAGAGGAAAATATGTGGTTCTGGGAAGTGAATTATAAATGTAGGTGAGAAAAACTCTGGCTTTTTTTGGAAGATGACGAATAATTTGCAGTTCTTTGTGGACCACGCATTCTTTCCAGCTGGCCACATGACTAAGCAGAGAGCGCCCATCGGAGGTTTTTCAAGTGGTTTAGTGCATTCGGATGATGGATGCAAACTAGCACACTTTACACATCTGGGAGCGTGATTATAGTACGTTCGTGTATGTCCGTACTGATGGCACCTTTTGCGCTGTAATAGTTCTACTGTTTTGTGTGGTTCATCTATTCTTATTTCAGTATAAAGTAAAGTTTTCAGATTTAATATTCCCGGCGTATTTTATTGTGGTTCAAGATCTACAAAGAATAGTGCGAGTGGTGATTTAGATTTGGGATGTGTAACACCTCTACATTTCTCATTTTGAATTCATGGCGTTCAAGATCCTCTACTATCTTTGTACTATAACTGTGCAGGCAGCGATCCCAACTAGGTCAATCATATTTAGCTACTAATAATGAAGCACAAGGCATTCAAGTGTGTACACGCGACAATGTGTCTCTGTACATTAGGGCGTGGGTATGTGGCCACCATCGCCCATCCTTCGGGGTGCAATCAGCCTCTGGCTCTCCAGGTTGGATATATCCTTATTTCATAAATCCTACCTTGTTCATACAGCTGCCCTCTGGAATTCGTTACCGTTAGCTATTAAAAAAGTAATACTTTAAATTCTTTCAAACATTACTTTCCTTCTAATTCAACAGTCTTCAACATAGAACCCAGCTTATTCAGAAAATAATATTTTTAAGGTATTAAATCATATTTTATTTATTTTTTAATTATTTAAAAGATAAATTTAATTTTATTTATTATTTTAGTATTTATCTATGTATTATAGGTTTAATTTTTTGAAGTATTTTTACTTTCTCTTACTCCTAGTAAGAGAAAGAGTAGCAGATGATACGCACTAATCTGAAAGTAGCGGCCAGATAGATAAGGCTTGATGGTAGGCATTTCTTTAGCTTCCACAGTAATCCTGGAAGCTAAACTGTAAAAAAATTGTAATCGTGTCAAATTTTCGATATCGAGTTTTCACCGGAAATATCCGTTTTGAGGTCCCCTGAGTCCAAAAAAGTGGTTTTTAGCAAATGGTCTGTGTGTGTTTGTGTCTGTGCGTCTGTGTATGTCTGTGAACAGCATAGCTCAAAAACGAAAAACCGTAGAAAGTTGAAACTTGATATTCCGTCTAGGTATCATCATGGCATCTGACAGTGGGTCATCTGTCAAAATTCCTCAACCGGAAGTACCACTTTACTTAGTGGTTTTTTTTACAGTTTTTGCAATTTTCTCAAAAATGGCTCCAACGATTTTCTTCAAACTTGGTATATCATCTACACATACAATGAGCTGCAACTTTTATTTGTAACATTTCTCTTGGAAAATTCATTTAGGGCACTTACGGGGGAAGGTTGGGGTTAGGTTTTCATCTAAAGTGCTATTTCACTTTATTAAACAATTCTAACATCTAAATAATGTTAATTAGAATTAAATATGTTGTTGAAATTCCAAGTTTGATAAAAATCGGATAACCGGAAGTGCGTTTACTTTACTACTTTACTAAATGATTTTTTCACTTTTTCGCGATTTTCTCAAAAGTGGCTGCTACGATTTCCTTAAAACTTGATATATTAACTACTCATACAAAGAGCTACAACTTTTATTTACAACATTTCTCTAGGAAAATTCATTTAATGGCACTTTTAGGGGAGGGGCGGGGTTATGTTATTCTCTTAAGTGCGATCATTGTTGATTATACAATTCTATCATCCAAACAAAATTAATTAGAAATAAATGGCTGGCCAAAATTCAGAGTTTCAAGGAAATTAATTAACCGGTAGTGCGCTTTTTAGTGAACGGTTTATTCAGTTTTCGTCGTATTTGAATTAATTTGGTACACAAACTATAAAATTTTTCAATTATAATTTTGATAAATGGAGTAAGAGAAAGTTGTGTGAGTGTTTCACACCAGATTTTTTATTTTGTTCACTTTAATTATGTCATGATAGTTGTAGTGGTTGTTCCGCAGAGCTAGCCGAACTTGATTTTAAGTATAGGCAAATTTTTTGACTTATTAAAATTCAATATTTTAGAGTAGACCAGTCCCGAAGAGATCTGGGAGATGGATATAGGAAAAGAAGGAAGGAGGAAGTGACGTGACGGCAACCCAAATGAAGGAAGACGCCGGTTAAGTAAGTAAGAAAGTAAAATTCAAATTTAACAGTAAACTACAGATGATTGTTTGTATGTGACACAGCATGAATAAGTTGACTGAAATGACGAATAGTAAATAATCAGTTTCTGTTTGAAACTGATAAGGCTGTTCCTAGCCATAATGATGCTAAGCATTTGTCCGCAACTTTTTTACTTTCATTGTTGCCAAAAAAGAATCACTTACCATGCAACATAAAGTATTATCTTAAAATTAAATTTTATATTAACCTCCATAGCAGTTCTTCGGGCGGCTAATTTGTATAGAAAGGTAATCCTTCTTTCTGATATATTTATACTTAACAATTCAGCAATCTGGTGTCTTATAAGTAACAATAAAATTTAAACTGTCTTTGGGCAAACACTGTTTTAATTTTTTTTTAGTATATGTTACTAAGCGATTAAAGGAACTCGCGCAGTGTTTGAAATTAATGAACAAATTAAAATTATCTTACACAGAAAATAGTGTAAGTACTTTAAGTACGACATGAGTATGGCCAGGTGCATACATATACACAATTAATTTTTTAATTGTAAAATACCGCGGTGCCACATGTGAATACAGTTTTCAAGCCTCTTTACGATTTTAGTTGAGTGTCATTTACAAGCCAATATAATAGTAGTAGTAGTAGTAGTAGTAGTAGTAATGTTTTATTAGCAAAAATATTATACAAAGAAAATACTGTGTGGAGTATTTAGTTGTAAATAAACCACTTGCTGGAGATTGGGAATCAGGTGGACCAGAAATAAGATTAGCCTTCTTATTTTTCCTTTTATTATACATTTATTTCCTGTCACTACATCACATAAAGGCGATGATAACCCAAAACCTAGTCTTCAGCGGGCACGTCTTTGTTCAACGCAATGGTAATGGACTGGATTATGCTGTAATAGCACATGCAGATCCTAGGTACTGGCGTCAGAAGCGGCAGATGTAGAAGCAAGCCCCTACAGTCCGATTTCGTAGAAGTGGAGGACCAGCTCTAACCTGAGAATAGATAAGAACAATGTTAAAAAGAGAAAAGATGTATAAACCCTTAAATCATCTGAAAGAGTAAAGGTAGAATAGGTCTAATGATAATGAAGAAAAAATATGTAAGTATATAAGAAAAGCAATAGGGCATGTACCCTAGCTGATGTATTAATAAAAGTTTAATTAGCACTTGTTACAAAATAATAAACGGGAAATACCTGAGAATGAGGCTACCCAAATCACAGCACTAATGTAGTAGGCTGTGTAGAGTTGACTGGACACACTGTTGCGTTTGTAATGTACAGCTACCAAGGTTCTGGTATAAAAGTTCCTTGAAACACTTGGATGTGCAATATTAGTAATAATCCACAATAAATGTAATAATAATAGTACTACAGTGGTAATAGTGCCAATTGAGTTGAGGAAGTCGGTAGCGGAAGTGTTGTGCAATATGGTTGATTGCGTTGTTCAAGTGAATAATTATCAGCAAATAAGTCAGAAAAGATCCCAGTGTAAGGATATAATAATAGTAATAATAATAACCCAAAGGTAATAAGGATGGGTAGGATAAAAAAGGCTGACTTACCGCTTCAGAAATTAATCCACCTGTGAAATTAATGATTATGTAAATTATTATATTTCCTCTTGAAGATATTAATGGCACAGTGAAGAAAATGATTGCTGATTCAACAAAAGAAGCCGGCTGGGTCTGTAAGATAATAACATCAAATTGCAGAAAACGTGCTGGTTGAAAAAGCAATATGGCGTTGAGCCCAAGGTGCAACAGGTGCAGTAACAGTACAAGACTGTTCTCAAACAGCTCAGACGAGACATACTTGACGACTACCTAACTAGGGAACAGGACGTGTCCCTTTGAATAATATGCCCGATGAATTAGACAAGTTAGGCAACATGATTTTTGTGTATAATCGAAAGAAGTGCATTTATTGATTAAATGATAAGGATAATCAATTTCATTTAATTAGTTCATTTTATTAGTGGGAGGTGAAAGTATAAAACGTACGCGTACGAGTATATCTAGTGTTACTTATATACTCGTACGCGTTAAGAGAGTATGGCTAGTGAAAAGAATTCTAAGTGTCAAGGTCAGAAGGCGGAGCAGCCTGGTGCAAGTTCAAGCAGGCAAGGTCAACGCTCGAGACAGCGGGCCTCAAGCAGTTTTTTCATAACATGGCCATATGGTGGGGAGACTCCACCGCGCTTAATAAGAGACTTGGTATTGTTAAATTTGAACTTATTCTGTTCTGTGTTATTGTACTGCATTAGTTTGGAGAAAGGTCAAACCGGAAGAAAGAGTGAGTACCATATTCACTGTTATGTAGAGTTCACAGCCAAGTTGTTATTGTCAGAAATTTCTGAATATTTCAGAGCAGTTTTTAATTGTACAAGTTTAGATGTACAAAAATGTAGGTCACGTCGGAATGTATTAAAATATATTACAAAAGAAGATGAGGATTATTTAACTAACTGCCGTATTTCAGAGTTGTCTCTACGCGCTCAGTGCTTTTATTATTTTAAAAATATGGCGAGTTTTCAATTTTCTCACCCATTTATTGTAGAGCATAGAAACAATTACAAGTTTTTGATGAATATGTATGAGGAGGTTAGATTGAAAACAAAAATTGGTTATTCTTATATTTATCCTGAGATTAGGGTTGATATAGATTGGGCTTCTGAAGTATATGAATGGTGGGACAGTTATGTTACCAGTAAATATTTCTATAAAAAGAAGCATTTATATTTATATGGGCCTTCTAATGTTGGGAAGAGTACTTTGATCAAACAACTTGTTCATGGTTTAGGTGACTTAGTATTTTATGCACCGAGTGTAAAACTGAACTTCCCGTTTGATTTGTTTAATTGTAGTCACCGGTGCATAGTCTTTGAGGAATTTAATGTTCACAATTGGGACTTTGATTTTCTCAAAAAATTACTTGCTGGTGATTATGTAACTTTAAACAGGAAGTACTGTGACAATAAAAGATACAAAAATGAATATCCAATTATTATGATTTCAAATTATCCTCCTGATACCTCCGCTGAATTTCATAATCGGGTGAAGGTAGTATACGCGCATTCTTTTTGGTTACAGGTAACAGAAGATTCGTATACTACTACTACTGAGGATGCCTTTTTTATACCGTCGTCGCCGGTTTCCTCGGACGTACTATCGTCACCGATATTATAGGCTTCGTAGAGGTATTAATTCTAATAAAATTCATACTACTCTATGTAATCTGTCCGTAGTTGTACTTATTTAATTTGACATTTAATAAATGATGTAAATTGAATCAAAACACCATTGAGATAGATCTAACTAATATACAAATTAATAGAAAATAAAAATGACTAACCTAACAGTGTGTCCAGTCAACTGTGTATAAGAAAAATGGGAGTCCCCCCACAGAAGTATCCCTTTTGTATCAATACGCGACTTTTGTAGTAATACGCGACTTACTGAAACCTGTCAATTAACGGTTTTAAATGTAATTACAACCTATTTAAATGTTAAATAATAATAAGGGCAACACAACAATACACGTTTCTTCCCTTCCGCACATGATTCGCATATTTTGTGTGGAGTAGGTAAATTCAATTGTGAGAGCCCATCATTTGAAATATGCCCCATTCTTTTATGCCACAAATCTCCTTCATCGAGTGCTACAAGGCATTGTTCATTAAATCTGTCTGCTTCAAAATAATATATACCATTTTTGGGTTTAAAGAAAAGAACAGGATTATTTTTAATGTAAACTGTTGTACCTAATTCATCTGTAACTATTTCTGCCCCACGGCTTGCAATTTTAGATGAAGACAATAAATTATGGGCAATTGTTTACAAGCCGGGCCCCAATATGGACGACCATCAAACTACACTAACCTGCTACCCCCACTCTTCCAGCACAGTAACCTTGAAATCCATGAAATCGATAGTATCGATACAACCATCTACATTCTCCTTATCATTTAATCATCTATCTTAACCAGCTAGTGAAAATACTGATATATAGATTCATTTCTTCTTGCAACAATTTCCACACCACCTTGCGGTAAGTGCTCGGCGCGCTTCGCTTTTTTAGCTAGGTGAGCGATCACCAGGCTAAATGAGCTTCTATGTAATAATTCACATTACCATTGATTGAACAAGTACTAATTATAAATTGAAATTTTAATTTAATTCGGCTATTAACTCATTTATCCTATTTAAACCAGGATAAATGAGCTTCTATTCAATCATTACAATTTGGCAACAATGAGAAATTCCGGAAGTTATTAATAAAGGTACATTATGTTGCCGCTTCAAAATTTTAATATTACTGAATTTTTTGTTTTCTATTTATTAGCTCATCTTTCCTAGTCATATTATAACACCTTATCTGAAAGAAATCGTTAACATAGACAACACAGATATTAAAAAGTAAAAAAGTAAAAAATACAAATGACATGCAAAAATATAAAATATAAACATTGACATGCAAAGGAATAAAAAAAATTGTATGTAGTCATTTAACTGAATGGTTTTTCTTTTAAAACAATGTGCACACAATAGGAATACATCAATAACGAAAGTGTTCGTTGTCTGCAGGAATCATTGGGGGGGGTACACGATGGCAACATCTTTGAAATAATAGTGGAGTCGAGTACTGCGGACCGGATGTTGCCTTTTCCAATATAGCTCGGCGAGATACCCCATGAAATGTTCGTCGCGCCTACCATAACGCGGTATCCCACTGCGTACATCGCGCCACATACGTTCTATATTTTGCGTATGCGCCCCAGACTGTGGATCGACAAAATTAATGGAATGGTTGACGCGTAAATATTCATAATCGCGGTCAGTTAATAGTGGGTCGTATCCCCTCCAAGAATCCGAAATAATTGTTGTACCCGGTAAGATTCTATCGCGAATTAATGCCATTAAAGTCGCGGCCGTTCTATTTGCAACGGGTTCAAAGAAGCACTTCTTTGTTCCCCTTTCGAAACACCCGAATACCCATTGCCCTCGGATTACGCGACCCTTATTGTACTTGCGTTTGCCAAATTTCCCTGATCAATTTGACAGTAATTCCGGGACCACCCAGTTGGTAATTTCTGTCTATCATGACGAAAGTGCAAACTTCGCGGCAGAAGTTACTCCAGTCGACAACTGTGCGGGTAGACAATGCCAATTCATCGGCAATAATAGCTTGTCGGGGATGTTTCAATAACAACCATAATGAAACAAATTCAAAGATTTTTGGAACCGTAAGGTGGGCTTTATTAAAGAAGGTGTTCTTTCGGATGGAATGCTTAAACGCGCATTTTACCCCGTTAGCATTGTTTTGCGGCACCTAAACCTACCTTCATTTGCAATATATTTGCAAATGTGCCCAGAAGGACACGTTTTTTCACTTAATAGGCACCCGTGCCTTGCAAAAACGCGATGACTGCTGATTCGTCACAGGACAGACGAGCAATTTCTAATAGTTTGTATTCGCAATTATCGCACATTGTTGTGTGTTATCTATAAAGAAATACCAATAGTAAATACTAAATTAAAAACTAAACAATATATAAAACTACTAAAACTTGATTAAGTAATATAAGTGTAAAATTGTAAAAGAAATATAGAAAATTTGTTCACTGTGACACTTATCACCAAAGCAGTAGAATCTTAACTGATACTAAATGACCGTTAACAGCTAACCGATTAAGTTACTGCAGTGTGTGTGTGTGTGTGTGTGTGTGAGAGATTGGACTATTCCTGAAGGGGTTTTTTTATGTTAAGAGAAAATTAACTGAAATTAATTGGGAAATATGTAAATAGTGTGTTAAGTCAAATTTGAAGCTTGGATTACAGCCAAGACATGGAACACATGCAAAAAATATAAAATAAAAATGTAAAATTGTAAAATGAAATAGGGGAAAAAATCGATATGTACATTATCGGAATAATGAACGCTGCATGTAACTGTGCTGGAAGAGTGGGGGTAGCAGGTTAGTCTAGTTGGTGGTCGTCCATATTGGGGCCCGGCTTGTAAATAATTACCAAATTATGTTTCATACCTGGTACAATAATGCCTCGATCACGAATTTTTGGCCTTGGCAATAAAGGTTCAACTCCCCTTTTTCATTTGAAGTCAATAGCTGGCCATCCGCTTGAACAATTCTCACTGCACTATCTAATACTGTGATATTTTTCATGAAACGTTTTAACTCTCCTCTGACAAAATGATTTGAAGCGCCGCTGTCATATATAAAAGATTTTTCTTCGAAGATCATGCTTGAATTACAAGGTTCAGTAGTAAATAAAACAATTTCACTCTCACCTTGAGCATGATTTGCTATTCTTTTCTGTAAATTTTCTTCCTCGACTCTGCCGTGAAGTGAAGTTGCTACCTCGGCTCCTTCTGGCTCTATGGTGTGATTGGTACCCTCTACTGTTTGATCCACGTCCTCTTGTTTGGTTGCATCCCTGGAAAGTTCCAGGACAGCTTGCCTGGAAGTGTGAACTGTCCCCACATCTAAAACAGCCACTATTTTGAGCTTTAAAACCTGTTTCAGAAGTATCTTGAGACTTAATTTTTAATTCATGATCCAACAGACGTGCCTTTACAAAGTCCAATTTTATTTTTGCGACAGTTTCCAAAGCAGTGACTACAGTATCATTATCTTCTGGAAGTGAAAGAAGCAAATGACATATTTTGTCACTTTCGTCTAGTGTGGAACCTAGATCACTCAGTTCTCTGATAATTTTACCAAAATTAAGAAAATGGTCTTCCAAACTTTCATACCTTTCAGTTTTTAAGTTTGTTAGCTTTCTCCATAAAGTTAGTTTAGAAAAAGAACTAGACCTCGCAAATACATCCTTTAACGCCTGAAGTATTTCTTTTGATGTTTTAGAGTCTTGAATAATGTCAAGATGTTTATCGGAAATACCTTGATTTATGATGGCTTTTGCTTTTGCATCGTTAATAAGAAAAATCTCCTTTGCTGCTGCATCAGTTAGAGGGTCACTTTCCAAAAAGTCAACTAACTGTTCTTTTTCAAGGATTGCATTTATAGTGAAATTATTCGACGAGAGTACAGGAACCGGCAAAGTAAACACTGACATTTTTTTTTCTTTAACAGCACTAATTGAAATTATTCAATTAATCATGTAACACTTAATAAACTTTTTTATACAGAGTCCCTGGGCCCATAACGTGTCAATTAACGGTTTTAAATGTAATTATAACCAAATTTAAATGTTAAATAATAATAAGGGCAACACAACAATACACGTTTCACATGCTCTATATTTCACAAGTAGGAAGAACAAGAAGGTTACAAAATAAACTAGCTGCCACTGCTAACAGCGGCCAACATGGCAACCACTCAACTTTACTATATATCTCCTTAACAAAACCAACTCAACAAACATAATGTGACAATGGTTAAAAAAAAAAAACAGTTGAGCTAGAGTTTGAAAAGTACACTATATAAAGATATTAATATATATATAATAGACATAACATTGTTACTAATTCTGTGTTGATATATTATAAATGAAATACATAGATTCTTAAAAAAAAAAGGGTAAAAAATGAAAACTTAAATACAAATAAAGGAATACAACTTAATAACTTTCTAAAAAATAATAAGGAAATAAATTATCCTTGTTAGTATTACGGTTTTTTTTTTTCAAATCCTGTAATTGTGAACCATTTTCAGCCTGAATTTTCTTTATTATATATTAGTTAAATATATAACATTACTATTCCTTATAACGTTTCGGCAATACGCTTGCCATTATCAAACAGGTAGTATTTTTTTAAAAAATTAATTCATATCTGTAATTAAATATACAATTTGAAAAAGTAATATAAGATACAATTTATAATGACATATATAGATTTGGAAATATATTCAATATTTATTAACGTCCACAAATTAATAGTACTGTTTTAACTGTTAACTGTTTTATATATTCCACTGATCAGTTTATTTTAAAATTAAACGTCGTTATATTCTTACATTTTTTCCTTTTTTCATAAGGGTTGTAATTAATTTTTAAAATATTTGCTGTTTTTGTTCTAAAAAGACTTGGATTTTAATTTCCTCCGCGTCATTGTTGGTCTCTCCAACACGTGTTCATTATTTTTTATTAATTTACTTTTTGTTAGCAAATATTAATTTCTATATTCAAACAGGCCTAAAGAGAGAAGATTTTTGAATATAAATTATTTATAAACGTGAAATAACAGTTTTCGAAAATGCACAAAGATTACTTACTGAAAAATTGAGTTGACCCGTTCTAAATGAATTGTTGTGGGCAACTGCTTTAAGAACGATTTTTGATTTGTGTTAGTGCTTGCTTCCTTGATTAAAATAACAGTATAGTGCTAAATTAAATAATTATGTGATTTTGAAATCTTAATTTATTTTTTTATATGTAATATATATATAACTATAAATTTAATTATTATAATTTTGATTTGTTGTAAATTATATTTGAGATATAAAGAAACAGGAATTAAAAAATTAGAATATAGTTGGCTATTTAATCATCTGTATTGGTATGGTAAAGAAGGTGCAGGTTATTAATGTTGAAATAGATCTTATATATAACTTTTTAGATTATTTAATAAATTTGCATATGATTTGACTTGTGTACCTTCTTTGCGATCATTTACTATTTTATTTGTATTTAAAGCTATGTGTATGGCTTCTAATGTTTTACGTTTGTTTAAATTTTTTTCTCTTTCTACTATCGTTGCATTGTCAAAAATGAAATTGTGTTTTGTGGCTTTATAGTGTTTTACGAGAACTGTCTCTGGGCTGTTTTTGTATTTTATGGATTTACGATGTTGCTCAACTCTTTTTTTTAACATATTTTTAGTGTGTCCAATATGTTGCAACCAAAATTATCCTTTGCTAAATAGAAGTTAATAAAATATTGAGTCATAAAAACCACCGTCTACTCGAAATTAAACTCCTTTACTAGAAAACGCCTGTAATTGTAAACCGCTTTCACATACGCGAATAACGACTTCCAATCCGAGCCATTTAACATACTTATTGTCAGATTAGATTCTAATTGAGGTCTGCCGAAACATATAGCCCTAAATTCGGACAAAACGGGGCATATAGCAAGAAAATGGTAAGTGTCCTCTTGCTCACTCCTGTTATATAAACTACAATTATAGTTCACATTATACATCCAGGGTCTATAATTAAGATTAAGGAGCTCCACGAATTTTAAAAATATATTGCATCATCTCCAGACCATTATTATCAATATTTAATCGACATTATGATTCAGAGTGTTGTACAATAAATGGTAGGATGACTGATGCATACACATAAGAAGTTCCTCTTTTTAACATTGTACAATACTTTTAAGGAGCTCCTGGGTCTGATAATAAGCATTTGCGCAGTCGATATGCAGGTGCAAGGAGTGCACACTGGCAAATCTAAGCCACTTTCCATACCACGAAATCTTGCTACTTATGACTTCCAGCGCCAAGCGGCAATCTATTGTCCGCCATATTTAGTACTTTAACGATATTGGAAAAGTGCTGCCCCAAGGTCACGGCGAATAATGGGCCGTTAAGTTTCCAATAGAAGCATATAATTTTTTGTGTTCCTCGGGAGTGCCAATAGTTTTTTCAGATAACTCTTCTTAGATAACTTTTTCTCAACTTCCTCAGAAGGTAAGTATCTCCAGACCTTCACTCCGTAACACATAATAGACATTAACGCTGCCTTTAAAATCTTATGTTTAGCTGCCAGGTTTATGTGCTTATTTAAAATAAGTTTCCCCCAGACTGTACACATAGCGCGCTTGGATACGGAAAGCTTCTCGACTAAGTGAGGCCTAAATGAAAGAGAAGGAGACAACAAAATGCCGAGATACCTATAACGCCCTGCAGATATTCATGTAGGTTATTCAGATGCAACGAAAAAAGAAGAGAGCTCAGTAGATATCCTTGCCGCGCACCACAACCAACATTAAACAGTTCAGACACTCCCTGCCCAGACCACACCGCAGCTAGGGTTCCTTGGTATAAATTAATCAAGTTCTTGACAAATTTGGACGATAGCCCTGCAGAATAGAGTACAAGCCAGTATATATAAGCCATTTTCTAGGTCACCTTCTGCAACTTCCTCATTTTTCGTGACTAAACATTTTTTTTTCACCAAAGTTGTAAAATACCCACAATCGTCCAAACGTTTTACCGATAACAAATTACAATCCCAGTCAGCTCCATATTTCACCAGTTCATTACACCACTGGTGTTAGACCAGTAATTCGGGACTTTTTTATACTTCCGCCATTCAGAAAACTTTGACATAGCCATCACCTCTAACATCCAACAAATCTCCCCAGCTATTTTTACTTTTCTATTTTTATGATCAAAACAAAAAATAAGAATAATTTTATCGCCGGACATGTGATTCGACGCTCCTGAATGTACCATTTTTGCTTACTGTCATTATCTGCAATCCTGAAACAATGATATATTCCATCCACTCTCTCATTGCAATCTTTAATTTCATTTGCTGTTCTTCTCTTTGCAATGTATTTTCTCAGTTTATTGTTTAACTCATAACAAAAGCGTTATGAGCAATTTGGGAAGCACTTTCTTTTAATATTTTATGTCTACGGCTCAGTTGTTTCATTTAATTTTCGTTTAACATATTCTAAATTAAGTTAGTTCTCTAGACAACCCTCAAGGCTTGTAATTAATGATTCAAAAGAGTTCGGTAGGCTACGTAATAAAGTCGTTATTGTATTATAAATATATTCTTTAAGCGCATTGATTCATCATATCTCATACCTATACCATTTTCGCTACAACAATAATTTCGTATTGAGAGTGTTTCTTTCATAAACTTTAATTAATGTTTCCCAAATATCTTTACCGTTTTTCATGCTTTATATAAATTAGTTGATTATCATCGACTTATAAAAAAATCTTGGCTTTGGCCGATCTAGCTCTATCATCCCATTTAGTCATTTCCATCCCTTTCATAGGTCTTTCCATAAGCAAGACATCCCACAAACCTTTTTCACTAAGATATATTTCCAATTTAAATTTCCATACATCGAAATTTTGCCCAATCAGTTTAATGAAACTTACTTTATTTTCCATTTTGCATTAAACCAAAAAATAAAATGTAGATACAGTTATAAACCAACACTTTAAAAAATATCTTCAATATTTCAACAAAATTTTCAAACTAATAAAACTTGAAGTTAGTGGGTCTATAATCTGTTGGAAAAACTATAAATAATATAGAACAGTAACATAATTACCAATGTTAATGCTTTTACAACTATGACAATTTATTGACCGAGACTTATCTTTTTAACTTCATAAACAACTTTACAAACACCTTTCTTTAGCTAAAAAATAACCTGCTACTACTTACTATATTAACTCTACTCTATAATTCCCGTTCTATCCGCATTGGGCGCTGGGTGCTTGACATCAGGATTTTCTAGCAGCTCCCCACATTGTTATTAATTTTTGTTTTATATGTTATTATTAGGCAAGGTACGGCTTCATCAGATTGATATGAAACTGCCCTCTAATTTTCTTAGTTTTCGGGTCAGAAACAAGGTAACTTCCGTTTCATTATTACTCCTTCACAGCATATGATTCTTCCCAGAAGGGCACAGATTTTGATATTTGGCCTTTATGTTGCAGGTAATCGCAATGATCTGTTTGATACGAGATCATTAATGTAAAAATTAGTAGAGGTGTACTTCATTTCATGCTTTAATTTATTCTTTTCCCCAATGTTCATGACCCTATTATTTCTTCTGATGTTAGTACGCTCATATTCCATGAGTCTTTCTTGCTTATTGAATCCGTATTCTTCTGTAAGCAAGTCCTCGGTTAACATTCTTCTGCGATAGCCTTTAAAAACTTCTGTTGGATATACGTGATGTAATGGTAGGTGTTATTAAGAATAAATTCAATAAAACTTTATCGTTTTGGCCATAAAGTTTGTTTTTTATACTTCAGAAAGGTTCACATATATTTTCAAGTCTAATGGCGATGTTGAATAAGCTAAGGAGTTTGGAGTTGAACTACGACTATGTAGGTGTTTGAATCACATTTAGGTTAAGTCGATTTAACTGTCCTAAGATTAAAATTTAATTTTTTAGCCCTCTTTGCGATAAGCTTTTGTCCTTCGTTAAGCTTTCTATATGAAACTACCCAAGTCTCTGCGTATATTGCAGCTTCGTCTTTTTGATATTCTTTCATATCCTTCAAGTGCTCAACAGTTGCTTTTATAAAATCTTCTTTATTGCTTTTATAGTTCTCTTCCTCTTAATAACCTCTACGCATTCCTACGAAACAAGTAAATAGACATTTAATATCATAAATGTGGTGAGTATTCAAATGAATATTAATAATTAAAACATGAGTGAATATCTATTAATTAATTTATTTTCTAGAAATAATAAATAATTGAATAGATTATACATAATCATTACACATAATGTGTGTTTAAATTAAATTTTAATTTCAGTATTTTAACCAACTAAGCTTAATTGAAAAGCAAAAATTTGTTGTACTCACCTCAGGATCATCATTAATATTCGCATTCTTCATTGTCAGTCGATGATATGCAAGGTAATTGGGTTTCTTGGTCCCGTTAAACTTGGAACTCATCAAAATATCACACAAGGTAGGCTCATGAATATCTTCATTTCCTGCTCCTGATCTTTCGCTTTTAAATTTCTTTTTAAACTCTCGTCTATAACAAGTTCTCTTATTTGTTATCCGTTTCTTCATCGAATCAACGGATTCATTTGGTTCAACTTCTTTGAACTTAATTAATAAATTAATTGTTCCAGCCCTTATTTCGTTGAGCTTTATTTTTATAAATATCAGATTTTATTTACCACCCACGTGCATCTGGCAGCAATTGTGAGGGCAAGGTATCGACGGCACTCCAACAAACGATGACCTCCTTGGCACCTGAAGCACCCTAGGTTACGAAAGGTAACGGTGCGGTTCGCCGGACTAGGGAGAGACCGGATAGAGGGAGAATGGGTAGAAGGAGACGGTAAGGCGAGGCCGACCGTCGACTAGGGCGAGGAGGGACCTAGGGTTAGGACGAAGGGACGGGCAGGTCGGTGGAAGGCAGGGGAGTAGATGGGGGAGGACTAGAATTGATCTGACGTTGGAGGAATTCCAGCAAAAGATCACAGGTGGGAAGGACATCGAAGGAAGGGAAATGGGAGGTTTTAAACCGTTCCTGAAGGTGAGTGGGGAGACAGGAAAAGATAGCATGAAATAAAAGGAAGTCAGTGAGGTTGGGGATGGAGGCCTGTGCCACATTCTGGCTAACACGCGTGGCCCAAGACAAGAAATGAGGGAGGGAGAAGGGATCAGAGGGTGGGGAAATGAATGAGTCAGCCAAGGCCATGGCGACCCGAAAGCTTCCACCATACACCGAATTCAGGGTCTCCCAGGTGAAGTCATAACCTTCCTGGGACATGGCTATGTGGGTAAAGAGATTGGCTGGAGGGCCCCCGAAGACATCCCCTCAGAGCAGCAATTCGGCGTTGAACCGGCAATTCCAATTTTTGGGAGGCCGCCAAAAATTGCCGTTCGAAGGACGGATACAAGAGGACATCGCCTTCAAATGGGAGGATGGAAGGGAAAAGATGGGAGGCGAGTTGAACTCGCGCCAATTCCTCATTTAGGGAAAGAGGGGTCAAGGCAGGGGCGACCAGTAGGGGGAGAAGGGAGATTGACGATAGGGGCCAGGAATTCCACCCAGAGCTGACGGTAGCGGAAATGGAGATCTAGAAGATCACAATAAAAGGAGGAGCGAGACTCCTCCGGGACAGCACGAAGCCAAGCCAAGCATCCTCCTCAACCTGTTGAGACAGGGGTTTCAGCTCCTCCACTAAGGCTCTGGCGCGGGGCTGGGCATTGGGCGATGTCGAGGATAAGCCCTCGGGCTGACGAATCCACCACCTTAAACGCTCCAACAAAAAGCTGAGGCGGTCGATCCATAAGACCACGTCGTTGGCAGGCTCAGGAGAGTCCGACGGGGAGGGTTCAAGGTCGGGATCTCCAACGGGGCTGACAAAGGGAGTAGGGGAGGATGACATTGCAGGCGGAGACAAGAAGTCCCCTGGGGGACTGTCAATGTTCATTGTTTCACCACAGGCAAGGCGATGAACAAGACGTACAAAAGTAAATAAATACACAAAAAAGGGAAATGAGTGAACAAAAGACAAACTAAGGGCGACGAGACTCAACAGTCCTGACCAAACTGGAAGGAAGAATAATTCCCGGGTTTCGGCACCAAAGTGTTGGGGGTATATACAAAAAAAAAAAATTTGGGGGACGGGGGAAATGTCAGGGCGTGAGGTCTCAAAGACAAACCAAGACAAAATTTAAATATAAAATTCACATAAATTATAATCTAAAATTGACGTGAAAGGTGGCCTGGCCAACACTAAATAGACAAGACAAATTTAGTTTCTTAATTGTAAAGAAACGAAATGATTGACAAAGGTTAAAATATAAAATTAACATACATTTAATATTACCACAAAGGGTGGCCTGGCCCACACAAAATAGACGAGACACAACCTTTTTTTTTAATTAAAAATATAAAGAATGAATTGACAGACAAAAAATTAAATATAAAAAATAACCGACTTGGTACCAAGGGACGAGATACACAACACAAAAACAAGACACATCACTTCATGGCTGATCGCCTCAAAAAACGCGCCACCCTGCCGGAAAAGTAGCTTGTTGCTTAGCAACGACCCATGACGTCACCTGGTCGCTTGATCACTTAAGGACTCAACACATTAATTATTATTTATGTATACTTACCGCAGAGACTTGTCTTTATATTGATCTAGAACTGAGTTCCAGAGGCATGGTTTCAACTCGCACTCACTAATTAAAACTTGCATTTCACCGCTTATTCGTGCCGACGTCTTCCGGCATCTTTTTCTTTAGTCTTTTTCAAGACATTTTTCCACAATTCTTCAGAGTAATAAAACAAGTCACACACAGTGAAGGCAAAGATGTCTGATCTCAGAGAAGTAACTGACTAAAACACTGACGGAAGTGCTCGTTAGTGATTTCTCTGACGCTCTTTCGTGCTCAGCGAGAAATGTCAGTTAAAATGATGGTGTTTACACGGTACAGTAAAACTTCGATGTCAGGGTTTGTAGTTAACTGACCGCGAGTTGGTACTATATACTGACCGGTGCGCAACTGACTGCACTGGCATCCAATAAGTGACCAAAAACACTGCCCGTGTAAATGCACCTTTATAATTCATAAAAATTACATATTAATACTCATAAATTGATAAACTTTTCAGAAATTTTATGATTATTTATTTCTATAAATTTAAAAATAAAACGATTAGCGATTCAAAGGCAAACTAATCTTTGTAACATTTTGCATTAAGGTGATAATTGGAGGATTATTATTAAATATTTCATCTTGTTCATGGTCCAAAGTTACCAGTATTTTCAAAAGTCCAAGTAGTCAATATTTTGAGTTATCACAAGATGAACAATTTCTAAATCAGATAATGAAACTTATTCTATAATTCAGATAATATTCCACGATTTCCTTCCATTAAGATTAAAATGAGATAAAATAGCTAATTTTAGTAAATTTTAACAAAATGTAAAATACGAAAGATTTGAAGAAAACATAATTCTTTACTCTTGTCCATGTGCGTTGTTTTGATGGAAGGTTACAAATGGTTTATAACATTGATGAAATTTGATAAAAATAAATTATGAGAAAAATTGTTGATTTAGTACACATATCTGCAACTATTTCTCTTAGATAATTACTCAAGAATTATTTCTACCTAGTATGAAGTAACTATCTTTGATTTTTATAAAATGACAGCTATGTGGAGTAGTGAATATAGTGTAGCAGAACATCAAGATTTGGAGGTAATTTCTTTACAAATTTTTGATTGTTATAAATATTTTCTTATTATTCTAATTAAATATTCAAACTTGTAGGCTACAGCAATGGCTGTTGATTGGAGTGGAGTTTTTGTTTTACTAGCTGGGTATGTATTTTTTGTTCACAAATTGTAAAATCCAGAACTTTCAGTGTATTTCAAATGAGTACTCTGATACTAATATTTTACCAACCAAGTTTTTTATACGGTGATTCTTACAACAAAAATTGAGAATGGAAACCTAAATCCATATTTTAAAAAATTTATTAGGAGATTAATTTTTTTTAATGCATTCTGTTTTGATTGAGTGTGGAAAGAATACTCTCTTGTGATAGAACACGAATCATTTTTTTCTTTTTAATATTAATTGAATGTCATTATTTGTTTTGATTCAGACGAAAATACCTAGGTTTAAAGAACCTAATGGATGCTTCAGATGCATTAAAAAAATTTCCTAGACATTGCAAATATGATGTTGGATCAGCAGAGTGGAGTCCCCTTCAGAAGGATCTTTGTGCTATTTCTGTAATAAATATTTTATTCTTTAATAATTCTGATATGTTTTATTATTTCTAATATTTGTAATTTATTTTCAAGACAAATCAAAAGGTTGAGGTACTTAGCTGGACCAAAAATAATTTGTCACTAGTAAACACATTGGCAGCCCATACAAGGATTGTAAATAACCTAAATTGGCATCAGTTTGACGCTAACACGATTGCTACCTGTTCAGTAGACACTTTTACTTATGTTTGGGACCTTAGGGATAGTAGGAGACCAGTGATAGCTTTTTCAACTGTAGGTAAGATCTGTTATTTTCATATTTTACTCTCTTATATAGGTAATTAAGCTTTTGTTAATATTTTAAAAACTATATTGGCCTGAGAAATCAGTATATGTAATTTTCATTATCGTAGCTGGTATTACTCAAGTAAAATGGAACAGACACTCTCACCACTGTTTGGCAACGACCCACGGTGGCGATGTGAGACTTTGGGATCGCAGAAAAGGAACCGCTCCTGTACAGTATATAACTGCGCATCAAACAAACGTAAGAAACTTCACCCTTTCTGGAACTGCAGCTTTTTATTAGAACATAACAAGGATTCATTTTATGATTAATATCCTTAAAACTGATGTATTTCAAATTATAACTTTGATACTAAGATTTTACCAACTAAGTTTTTTATACGGTGATTCTTAGAACGGAAATTGAGGATGGTAACCTAAATCAATTTATAAGATTAATATCTTTGAATGCATTATGTTTAGATTGAGTATGGAACAATTCTCTCTTGTGATAGAACCTGAATCATCTTATACAAAGCATGCGTGCATCAAGCTTCATTCAAATATCCTATAGAGAGAAGAGAATTAAAAATTTCTTCAGAGATCAAGGCATCTCTGCCGGTATTCCAGTTTACAGACTCCAACTCAAACACTTAACATTGAATTACGCAATTTTGGAATGATATTTCTTTACTATGAACTGAGGAATTTTTGTTCGACCCTTCCATTTATATAATTTTTCGAAAATTGTTGAGGTTCAGGAAGTAATAAAAAACAATCTTAGGTTTCCCTAGACGTTTCGAGTAAGGTTCCGAAACAAATATAGAGTTCTCTATTATAAAAATACAGACATATTAATAGTTACAATACAAATTTTTAAAAAATATCAAAAAAAGAAAATAAAAATTGTCTTACTTCTAGCATGTATGTAGTTTTACTAGCACCTAACTTATAAGTTCATAACTGCTGGTCCATTTTGAGAGAGAAATATTTCTCTACATTTAATTAAACCAGAAACATAATGGTAAAAGGTGTAAACCCGCTTTCTCACAATGAATTGTCCTCCCCTTTTTTTAAAACAATGATTCTTTTGTTAGTCGACAAAAAGTATTTACTTTTTTACAGTTGCTATTTAATGTATCCAGATTCACTGTTTAGATTGGAGTCCAACGCAGGCTAGTCAATTGGCGACAGCTAGTCAAGATTGCACTGTGAAATTTTTTGACGCTTCTAATCCACAAATGACTGAAAGCATGCTAACGTCTGCAGCTCCTGTTTGGCGCGCCAAATATACTGTGAGTCAGCCTGTAATCTGATAAAGTATATAGTTAAATATTATTGTATTGTATATTTATTGCTTACAAAGTCTTATCTATTTGTATATTATATTCATTTTGTATTATTTATTGCTTTATAGCCCTTTGGCAATGGACTGTTAATGGTAGTCATCCCTCCAATGAGACGTGGAGATAATAGCCTTCTTTTGTGGAATTTAACCAATCTTAATTCTCCAGTACATTCCTTTGTTGGACATGCTGATGTTGTCCTAGAGTTTGATTGGGGGAAGCGTGCTGGTATCTATGACGATGTTTTTATTTTTGTTAATTATTATGTAAGATTTGTTTGCAATTTATAATTATATAACCAATACTATTCGAATAGCTGTTGTAGTTAAGTGTCCGAACGATCAGAAATTAAAAAAAGATGTAAATAATGTCCATATGTGATTAATTTTTTGAACAAGCTAAAAAATTATTTGCTGTGGCCAAAGAAGAAACTTTTTATTTTTTAAAAAGTTTATTCGACGTTTCGGACATCTTTGGTCTCCTTCCTCAGGAACTTCAAAACAAAAAATATGGATATAAAGAAAATTGTATGATAAAATTAAAACACATAACAATTAAACAATATTAGAAAGATATGATACCTGTTAAGGAAGGAACAATGTAGAGTTAAATGTTGGAGGAGGTTATTGTTTGGTTGTAGAGTAAGGTATGCTTACAAAGAAAACAGCGAGGGGAAATATGAAGAGTGGTAGAAATGAAAAACAAATAAATTAGTAATTATAAGAGAAATAAATGAATATAAATAGACTAGAAAATGAGTGAAAATTATGGAAAGTTGGTATGTGTAATTTAGTGAGCGGAGCCCTTTTTGAGGAAGCGGAAATTGTTGTTGTAAGAAGAGGTAATGACGTCCTTGTCTTTTTTGTAGTTAATAGAGTTAGGATTGAGGTCAGTGTGGATGGATTCAGAAAGAAGTCGCTTCAGGTGGTTGGAATGGGTGGTTAGGACAGAAGCATTTCGGAAATCAAAGAATGGGCGAGGGTGAGTGCATGTTAACAGGTATCATATCTTTCTAATATTGTTTAATTGCTATATTATTAATTTTATCATACAATTTTCTTTATATTCATATTTTTTGTTTTGCATTTCCTGAGGAAGGGCACCAAAGATGTCCGAAACGTCGAATAAACTTTTTAAAAAATAGCTAAAATAAACTAATTTTTTAGCTTGTTTAATTAACATCGGCCAAACATAAATATTGTTTTCATTGATTAATTTTTTACTTTCAGATTCTGTCGACTATCAGTTAATCACCTGGTCAAAAGATCAAACACTAAGAATCTGGCAAATTGAGCCCTACTTACAGAAGGTAGTAAAGCAAAAGTTTATGTAAACTACGACGATATTTAAGCCCTTAGAATTACATTTAAAAAAACTTTATTACATTAGATTTTAATCTTTTAGCTCTGCAGAATTGATAACGAAAGCGATGCAACTTTAGAAACACCTCTAACTAGTTTAAACAGCGAGATGATACTGTCCAATATGACAATGGGTATGTTTTTTTCTATTTTTCCCTCCTAGAAGATTCTTTCTTTAACCTTTTTTTCTTTCAGGGGAGGACACTAACTTAAATAATGAAGTTTCCTGTTTAAATATTGGTGATACTAATTGTACAACTGGAGAAGCGTCACCGCCTGTCATTTCCAGCCAGCCTAAATCTTTGGAACAGGAATTTTCTTTACTAAAAAATAACATTCAGAATGTTACTGTTGATTGTGTACGTTAAATTTTTTAAAATTTAAGTATACTCTCCATGCAGGTTGAATTTGAGATAAATTGTAGTGTATCTGGGCTATTCTCTTCGGAATTCCTGAAGAGTTTCGTCATTTAAAATAAGTAACTTCTTTGTTTAGGGATTTTATAACAGCTGCGTTGCTTATAACTTTACTATTTTATATCAATATATTATTGTTTTGCGTAAGATTTGATTCGACTTATATCCCATCAGATGGATCCTGAGGAAAGAGAATGTACCGTAACTGCGTCAGTAAACAATACTATAGTAGTGTTACATATCCTGTTTCCGGTTGGTTACCCCCATGGTATACCTCCTACTTTTGAGTTTGCTGGAACGACTAATGTAAGTGCTGATTGGAAAAATAAAATCATGAAGGTAATTTTATAAGCATTAAAATTATTTTTTATTTTGGTGAAGATATAGTAAAAAAGAGTACAACTAATTACAGCTTTTAAAACACTCAGCTCAACAAAGGGTTAAGAAAAATAGGCCTTGTGTGGAATCTTGCATAAAACAACTTGTCTTCACATTGGAAGAGGTATTTGTTAGTTTTTAATAAACTTATTTAAATACATCAAAAGTATGTAACTTCTATATCCCCATTTTTGACTCAGAATATTGATCATCCAATGATAAATAATGAGTAGGGCCGACTTTGGTGTAGTGTTATAAGCAAGGGCTTATAACGGTGAGGACCCCCAATTCGAGTCCCGCTTATAACTTCTAAATTTATATTATTTTGCAAAATGTTAATTGTCAAGGATGTGCTCCCCCCCTGTTCACGACACCTAATATGGTAGTTGCAGGTTAGCCCGCCTGAAAAATAGGCAATACCTTATTTTACTTTTTAATAATGAGTAACATTAGGTATTAGTTCCAGAACCAGCAGTTGTTATTCTTTAGGGGTAGATATATGGGCCCAGAGATGCTTTGGATAGCGTACGGTTTTGCCCTCCCCGTCCTTGAATAATAATAATAATAATAATAATAATAAGGTATTAACATAAAAAAGGCGTATGCAGGTTTTGAGTAACTCAAAATTATTATTGATACTTTGTAGCTCTCCCAGCCTGCCGATCGAGAAAAGTTGCAACAATTACAGATGCAAGCAACACTGTTTAATAATACATCTTTAAATGTAAAATTCCAAAATAGTTGCATTCCTTTTCCGCGGACATCAGGAGCGAAATTTTGTGGAGTTGGTCAGTATTGCGTTTTAAGATTTTTTTAAAATTGCTATGGGCCAATATCAGTATATTTTTTATATACTAGGTACTTTAATATGTTTTGCGAGAACCTATAAGGGATTGCAAAGTTTAATGCGAGCTGATAAATCTACACCTCGTTCATTGTCTGCACTTAACGCTTATTCTGGATCACCACTAACTGTTTCTTCATATTACATTAATGAAAAGGTATCAAACATGATTATGGTAATTTAATTGAAATTCACAGCAGCAACTTAGTGAAATTCAATTCATTTTCAGGTAAATCCTTCTAAACCTAAAGTAAGAAGAGCTCTTTCCAAAACTCATAAGATAACAAAAGCTACAGTGATTTTATATGATGTGTCCCGATTATTGCCAATTAGAAAGGATCTTGCTGAAAAATACGTGTAAGTTTACAGTAAGCAGAAGCTGCTAAAAATAATAATAGTTTATCAACTGTCGGTAGAAAGAAACCAATATTTCATGTTAGTCGGACTCCAGTTTCACTCTTTATTGTTCCCAAGTACTGCTAATTTCTTGGGACACTTTTTGTATGTTCTAACTTTCGATAATCTTGAGAATATTATTATTATTATTATTATTTATTTATTTGTGTAGAGGTACAAGTACCTGTTACAAAGGAAGTACAGTCCTATTACAGTACAAAAAGAAATAATTACAATTTACTATAAAAATAAAATACATACTCTTCTTAGTTAAAATAAAATTAAATAGAATCATAAATATTATTATAGTTACTATTCATGAAGCATAAAAGATCTGGTCTTTAACATATTTTTAGTAAAGTTATAAATAATGCACATATTTTTCTTATCAAAATTGTGAACAATTCTGACCAGTTCGTTATTTGCACTATCATCATCTTTATTAATACATAACTGTTCTCTAAATGGCTCATAAACTGGACAGGTTATAAATAAATGGGTCAAGGTTTCATATTCATTTAAAGTACAAAGTGTACAAATACTTCTTGGATTGATTATATAAGATATGTTACCTATAGAAATTTTGATTAAGTATGCTCCAGAAAGTCTGATTTGAGCAAAGATTTTTGTGACATTAAATGAAATATTTAAAGTTAGATATTGCTGACAAGTGCTGTATAGAAAAGAGGAATTCACACTAAATATATTATAAGGGGAACTAATATTTCTGTCTGTGTCTATGTAGAATAATTGCTGTTTATACCTTTCTAAAATAATATTTATATTGCGTTTAACTTTTAAACAATTTTCAAGAGAACCTAGATCTTCCATATTAACTATTTTTAAACAGTCTTTTAACTGTAAATACCAATTATATTTAATGTTAGATGGGTATGTTTCACTCAAAGCTACTAATTTATTAAAACAGAGCTTTAAATAACTTTGATCGTCAGCATTTATAATTTTTCGTAACCATTTAAGAGCTGCTTTAACAATATAAAAACTTAAATGACATTGACCCATTTCTAAGCGAACTAAGTGATTTGGAGTTGAACGGGGAAGACAAAACAGACATTTAAAAAATTTTAATTCACTTTTTCTAATTGGTCTAGGTGCCGTAGTCCCCAAACAGGTGCACAGTAAAATAAACAATTTTTTACTAAACTTTGAAACAAATAACATTTAGGATCCCAGCTTTTTGATTTCCCTTTAGACAAAATATTAATTACAGATCCTATAGCAGCATTAGCTTTATTAATGACATTACTTGTTGCATCATTAAATAGACCAGATCTTACAAATGTCACACCTAAATAATCAAAACGTTTAACTGTTTCAAGTTTTTCATTATTATAAAACAAATTCCTTTCATTTTTTGGCATTCTTCCCAAACCAAATTTCATAATCTTTGTTTTATTTACATTTACGACCAGTTTGTTATTTTTACAATAAGAGTGTAATAAATTTAATTTAAATGTCATTCTGTGTATAAGTCACCCAAAATCAACAAATCGTCAGCAAAATTTAAAAACATTATCTCCCGATCATTAGATATATTTATCCCAGAAGCATTATGAAGTCTAAAATAATATTCTATATCGCTTACAAATAAATTAAAAAGTAGTGGGGATAAAACCTCCCCCTGGATGACACCCTGGGAAATATTAATCCCAGAAGTCATACGGTCGGCAACTTTAATTTTCACCTTTGTTAAAGAATATATATTTCTAATTATTCTAAATAATTTGCCACTAAGACCAAGGTTATATAATTTTCCCCACAACAGAGTATGGTCCAAACTATCGAATGCTCGCTTAAAATTTATAAACAGAACAAATAAATTTTTCTTTCGTAAACCAAAATGAGTTTGAATTATAGAATTGAAAATAAACACGTTATCTAAACACCCACGATTTTTTCTAAAACCATTTTGACTTTCTGGGATTTAATTGTAAGTTGTCGCTCCATTCTTGTAAGCGAAATAACTCGAAATAAAAGCGTTAAATGTTAAGCGAAATAAAATTTGAGTAAATAACTTAGTTATGCAATTTACTAACCCGATACCTCTATAGTTCTCTGGATTTGATCTGTCACCCTTCTTAAACAGCATAAACATAATAACTTCAGTCCACTGACTTGGAATTACTTCAGTTTCAAATATTTTATTGAATAATGCTTCTAAATACATTAACCAATTCTGTGGTAAATATTTGAAAAATTCGTAACTGACGGCGTCGGAACCTGGAGATTTTACACATTTTGATTTTCTTAACGACGACATTATTTCTGCTTCTGAAATATATCTATCTAAATAAGGATGGGATACATCATCAAATGTAGTATTACCTATTACAACATTATTATACTGGCTCCCTAGGTACTGCTCCCAAAGGTCAATATTTTTTAAATTTTTATTAATTTTTTTATAATTTAGTTTATTTACAGTTTGCCAAAGTTGTTTAATATTCGAACAATTTGATAGCTGAAGTGATACTGCATTATTATATTCAACTTTTTTATTACTTAACAAAATTTTATAGTGATTTCTTTCTCTAATATAAATTTCCATCAAATCGACCCTATCAATTGATTTTTTCGCTTTTTTATACAGTTTTTTTTACATTTTTTCTTGTTTTAAAACAAACATCATCAAACCACGGTTTGCGATAATTACTATTAAAATGCTGCTCCCTTTTAATTATTTTAGTTTTGACTATATTTATGTTATTAGCTGTATCAGTAATAGTATTTATTAAATTTCTATTAATTTCATCAATAGTTTGCTTATTAAAGTCAATGGATATATTTCTTGAAAGTAACATATTCTGGGAATAAGATTCGGCCAAATCACAATTCCAACTCAAAACTTTATACAAATCTTGTTTGGTTTTCTGTTGTTTGTTGTGATTAACATAATGAAAATGGGTTGAAAGCAATAATTCAATTCCCACAGGGAAATGGTCAGACATAGATACTATATCGATTACTTTCAAGTCATTAACATAAGATAAAGTATTGATGTCTGCCCAAACTAAATCGATAACTGATTTGCCCAATGATAACAAATACGTAAATTGAGCTGGACAATCACTTATAGTTCTCCCATTCAATAATATTAAAGACTGCTCGTCCATTAATTTCATTAAATTAGAACCCTTTTTGTTATTGACATTATCTAAACTAGTCCTGCAGGTAAATAATTGAGAGTTTTCTAAAAATACTTCAAAATATTGATCTAGCAAACCAACTCTACAATTAAAATCACCCCCGATAATAGTTCAACAACGCCCATATTTATTTTTTATATCATCCAAGGTAATAAGGAAACTCTCTAAAATTATATTTATATCTAGTGAAGGTTTAAAATATACTAAACCAATAATTAAGGGTTGTGGGACAGAATTAATCAAAATAAAAATCCACCATTCCGACAAATCGATTGTTATAATATTCCCTAAATATTTTTTACACAATATAACCAGACCGCCACTCGCCCGTCCTTTACTCTTTTGCTTTATAGCACGAGAAAAAAAGCAATGATAATCATCAATAAACGAGGGATAGACCTTAATTGGAGCAGTGAGCCATGTTTCAGACAAACACATAACATCAGCAAACAATAATGAATTATAATGAAGTAAAAAGTTATTAAAGCCGTGAACATTCCAAAATATTAATTTCAAATCACTATTACCATCAAAATCAACAGTAGTACTTGGAATAGATCCAGATGAAATACCTAAGTCGTGCCGCTCGGAGACCACTTCTCTAATATTTTTTTCAATCTCCCTGAGTACTTTCTTTGGACGAGCCTCGTTCCTCTGGTGCCTTTGGTCGACGAAAAATATGCCTCTTAATTGGGGATTCTTTTGCTTTCCTCTTCTTAGTTGGTTTCTTCCTTTTTTCCACTAATTTTCCTTCTTTTAGCCAGTTCCGCAATGTACCGTCTGACAAATTATCTATTCCTATGCTTATAGAGTCTGCTTCTGACTCACTTAATGAGGAAACTGTTTCGTTTTTACCAAACTTGTCTTGCAACTCTTCCAATTGCCATATCTTGCCGTCCACCACCAGCTTGTCGTACCTCATATAAGCATATTTATTTTCTTGTCTTGCTGCTAAACAGTATGAATATAATTTTTTTCTTATCATTCGTACATTTACTGGGAAATCTTCTGTAAGAACCAAATTAGAACCTTTCAAATTTTTTGAATTTCTTAAAATTTCAAATTTATTTCTTAAAGACACCAATCTAATTATTACAGGCCACTTATCGTTATTTTTTCCAATCCTCTTTACAAAATCTATGTCTTTTAAATTAATATCAATTTTCAAAACATCGTTAAACAGTGACACAATTTTCTTCTCTAAATCTACGATTTTTTCTTCAGCATTTTCTGGGAGATTATATAGAATAATATTTTTCCTTCTATAATTATCCTCATGGAACTTAACTCTCTTTTCGAGCTCTAAAATTTTAACCTTTTGCTTTTGAAACTTTTCTAAAAAATTATTTAACTTCTCCTCCGTAGATTTTACCATTCCCAGTATTTCTTCGTTTTTCTTGAGAAAATCAGCATGGAATCGTTTTACAGTATCCATTATATCATTTAAATTGGCTCCGCCTTCACCCATTTCATTAAAACGATTTATAAATTTAAAGAAAAAAGTAGTTTAGTTGATTTAGTACAAATAGAACAAAGATAAACAATAAAACTTGCAGTTTGTTTCTGTAAATGAGTAAGAATCGGTGGTGGGGGTGACTATGCTTTCTCAGTATTCCATTCTCTTGTCTTCTCCCTTCCTAACTTCACTTCTCTTCTCTCTTCTTCTCTTTAAGAAACAGAAGCACTGTCCCCACTTATGTGACCTTTACACTGATATTATAGAATTTAGCATAAATTAATTAATAATTTAAAAACCACTCGATAATTTTTCACATACGATCCGTTATATTCCACAACACTGCCAAATTTCAATAGAAAATTCCGTCTTTAACCACTCAAAATTGAACAAATAATAGAGAGCATTAAAAAGCGTGTTCACTGTAAGAACTCTCGAACTGAACTCTCCAATCTTGAGAATATGTTAAACATTCTATCTAATCTTTGTACATTTCAGTTTAAATACGGACGATGTGGTTGGTATGTGTGAGGAAAACAGTCGCATTGCTGCTGGTGTTGGGCGTTTAGATTTGGCTCATACTTGGAGTCTCGCAGCTCTTGCAGCCACTCCTGCAACATTGGACGATAGAGATGATGATTTCCCTTGGCCTCAACATCCGTTAGCTATTGGCTTGGTGCACCAACTGTAGGTGTTTATCATAATAAGAAAATTTTGGTTTTTAACCATCTGAAGAACCAGTGAACTTAACATATTAACGTAGAATATAAATTGTTTAATAAATAAAAACGCATTTATCTAGTATCGAACATTATGCCAAGCAGTTTGACATTCAGACAGCTGCCATGCTATGTTGTGCATTTGGTAACAGAACACAAACAATTGAAGCTCCTAAATCAAAAACAAAGTCTATTAGTGTAAGTTCTATATTAAATCTCTTTTTTTTTTTAATTATGTTTTAGGTAAATATAGAAAATTATGATTTGATTTTAAGATTATTTAGAAAAATAATCTATTATTTTATAATGATTAAGATAATTATTTTGAATGCATGATTTCTCTTCTAAGTGCTTGTATACTAATATATTCACAATCATGTTTTACCTCACAGCCAGGAGGTTCTCCATATCATACACATCAAGTAGACAGTTCGGTAGAGGGTTGGTCTTTGCCAATTTTTAGACAAAACAGATCAAATTCTTGGTCGGAAGGTCCTGATGATTTCAGTATAGTGGATATTGTGGTACATTCCCCGTGGGATACGGAATCTACCAAACCAATCAGGTTATTGAGACTCTTCGTAATACACCTAAATTTTGGTTTATGACTTTGTTTAATCTCATTAGATTAGTAATAGATTTATAATTATTACAGGGTGGCATTAGGTGAATCTTGGTTATACGATGAATATAAACGCGCGTATGCAGAAATACTACATAGGTGGCACCTTTTGGATGCTAGAGCGCAGGTAATAGATAATGAAATTCAACAGTTGCTATGAATTTGTCCTAGTCTCCAGTAACTTAAAAATACAATTGAAACGTTTATTATTAAAATTGCATATATTCTTCAATATAAAAAAAATCTACAGTGGTATACTCAAACGACTTTCTCTTACTGGAGTTACACTTGGAAAATTGACAGATTTTCTTCATACTTGCTATTTTTATTCAATGTTTAATTGTTATAACATAAATATAGCTGGGGTATTTATACTTGTTGGTACCTGCCCATAGCTGTATATGAATACGACGACATTGTACATTGAATACAGCGCTTTCACCAAACTCTAAAACACTCACCTCCCTAAACCTCCTAAAATCAATTTTTCCCGTAAATTTTCAAATAAGTGGTAAGTTTTTACCTGTGCAGTTTATTTCTTAGCATTTCAAGTTTAGAAAAATCGTGGTAGTCATTATGAGAAAATTTTAAAAACTTACCTATTTTAATAATGTCCGCACTTCACGTTAAGATATCGTTCCATTTGGAATCTTAGAATGCTCTTTTATGTATCATAAATAGAGAATCTACATTGTACTGAGGAGAGGAAAGCAAAAGTTTCAGCTCTTCCAGGACACTAAAAATCAATTCTTTTGAAAAAAAAAAAAAAATTCAAATAAAAGTAATAGGTGTGGATAATATACAAGTTTAAAGAAAATCGTTAAAATCAGACGAACTTGTGGTTGGAGATTTCGATGGAATCTTTCGTATCAGATGCGGTGGAGGTACTTAAACGAAATCAGTTTGGACAGCTTGTGATTTTTCGCTTAGAAAATTTGACACGATCGCAATACCACTACTTAGTAAGAAAGATAAGAAAATGTGTTCCCATATAAAAGTTACTAAGTCGTTTCCTCTTGTACATTTGTTGACGATTGGGAATTTTGAAATTTCAGCTGACACTCAGGACTCTAGATAGCCAATCCGGTCTCTCACTATTTTCTTTTTAATTACTTTTTGGACGTTACTTCACTTACGTGATCTTTTTCTTTTTGATAGTTCTTTTTATAGTATTATAACCAGGTTTCTTTTTACTAGCTCTTTTGGAATAGATTAATCATTCTTCCCTGGAATCAGCTGTCAAAAATTGTCCGAAAGCGCAAAACTGAGAAAAACGATTGTGTCTCTGTGATTATTTTCTTCTTCGCTATATTTACATGTATGAAAGCTATAAAGGAAATATGTAGATTCCTATGCTGTCTTGCTTAGCCCATTGTAGTAATAATTCAGAGAATTGTTGGTTAGTGGCTACATAATTCCTCAAATGCAAATTAATCCTTTCACCTGCATTTAATCCGTACATGCTTTTTTAAAATTGAGCAATTCAATTAATGTAGGTTTTCATCATTTCTGAAGATCTACCTAAATTTTACGAATAAACAAAAAATATATCTATCGTAATATATATATCGTATATATATAAACATTACAGGTAATGAAATACGTTCCATGTAATTCTGAAGTGCATCAAGGTATAGAACTCGTAGCAGAATGTCCACACTGCAAACAGGTTGTCAGTGAACCCTACTGCACCAATTGCAAATACCCTATGTTGCTTTGTATTGTTTGTCACACAGCAGTTAGAGGTAAGATTATTTTCTGAAAGAACATTAGCATACAATCTGTGAATTTAATAGTACGAAAAATAGAAATAAATGGCTTTGGACTTTTCAGCGAACGTAATTACAAATTTGAGGAGTACACGCATTACTGTCTATTATGAGCTTTATGACTGTTGTCGTGGACGATGGGGATAGCAGTCACATTTAACATTGCTCATATTATTTTATTATAAGAATAAATAAATAAAAAAAATTTTTTTAAGTTTACATATCTTAAATTCTACAAAGTCCAGGTTATTACTCAGAATTAAACCCAATTCATTGCTACAAAATCCAATATGGCATCCAACCCACACGCTGTCGCGGTCCTGTTCATTTACCTATTATGCTTTAAAAATTTAGTTTATTCATATTTAATTTATTTATTTTAGGTGGTGCAAATGTATGTCTGGTTTGTGGTCATGGAGGTCACACTAGACATTTACTGGATTGGTTTGCAACGAATAGTGTATGTCCTAGCGGTTGTGGTTGTCAGTGCCTAATAGAAACTGCCGCAGTTCTTGAACCATAGATAAACTACTAAAGAAGAGGTTCCATTAAAAAATTGAATTTCAAAATTGAATAATAACTTAACTTTAAAATTGAATAAGTGGTTGGTCCACAATGCTGATGACATCTGGGATTTTATCCGTCTTAGCTAGCATGCTTATTTTATTTTGGTCGCGTTTGATCGGTTTCGGATTCGCCTAAATCGTCAGTAAATAAAGTCAATCTCTAAGCGAACTTGATAGCCTTGCTTTGATAAACGAGAATTCGAAATCGGTCAGAAGCAACCAAAATAAGACGGATACAATCCCAGTTGTTAACTTCAAAATAATTATGTGATTACAAAACTTCATTGCACAGATTATTATTTTCGTTTTTGTACAAAGTATAAATCGCTAATTATTTAAAAACATGTAAAATAGATCATGAAAGTAATAAAGAGTATCTTTATTATAGAAAAAAGTATCCAGTTTTTTATTCGTACTACCAAAATGTGGGATTATATTTTGTCTAATGCATAAATAAATGAAGATGGAATGATAGCTAAGTTACAAAGTGTGAAGAGCTTTATACATCTTACTCCATCGTCATTATATAATTGTGAATTTCTGCAACATATTTAATTGTCCTATCCATGTTTAATAGTATGGTATATTATTGAACCGTTAGTTGCTCATCAAAGCTAGCTGAGAATACCCTTTTTTTCGGATGATTTACAATGCAACATTGGAAAATCTATTGTGATACAACTGGTGGCAAGTTTAGAACATTTCGATCTAAAGCATCTCTTCCAAGTCTGTTTCTTTAAGAGATTACTTGCGGGACGATTCGAGAGGTTGTCCGTCGGAGCTCCGACTCCCCAAACATGCAGGCGCTTACGCTTTTTACCGCCGTCTATTTCAGATGCCTAATAAATCTACAATCCCCGTGAAGAAGTCTATTAGCACTCGCAGCATATTTATGCTTACACTGAAGCATGTTTTAGATCTCTTCCAACCATAATTATCCAGAAGATTCTACCTGCCTCTGTCCACTGTTACCACTGTTAGCTGCTGCGTGATTTTATTCTTAATTGCAGATCTGAATTTTAAAAAAGAAACTGAAGTATAAAGGGGAAGGAAAAGCTTTCATTTAGTTTTAAATAAAAATATAACTCAGAGTGAACAAAATAATTTATTTTGATTAAACATTCGTAACTGGATAAGAAGTTACAATTGCTTTTTGGTAACTAAGTATTGCACATTATAAAATTTTAGACCACTGGCCCCTTCTTTTTTTTTTTAAATATATCTATGATATAATAATAAGTAAATTTATTAATAAATAAATAAGGAAGTTATTATGGAAAAATATAATAAAAGAAAAAAAAAACAAACCACTAACTAATCTTCATTACTAATAATTTCAATCTTACAACTATGAAGGTAACAACCTGTAAAGTACTATTCCTTTTTTTTTAATTGTTTATTTGTTAGTTTTTCAGAATATATAAATTTAAAAAACATTGCAGTTTTTATTTTTGCTTACCTGAAATCCTGAAAAGATTGCATTAAATACTTTTTTAAAAAATCTATTCATTTAAACAGGAAGTACGGGGTGCCTCTATATTTGGAATCTTTCAGCCATTTTAATTTTAATTTTTGTTTATTCTCCTAAAATACTAATATATATACTTTGTTAATTAATTGGCATCTTATAATTGGTTCATTATCAAAAATGTATGATCAGTCAAAAATCGGGTGCTAATTTGGGTTTTGAATTTTCTTTTTGTTTTATTTAAAAAAAAAAAAGAACAAAGACAATAAATTAAAAGAAAAGTGAACTAATATTAGAAAATTATGAAAATAAATCAAAATATTTCTTGAACAATGAACTCAATATTATCAGAATTGGTTAGTCTTCAGTCCAATGTAATGTAAGAGCTATGCTGACTAAAACGTGAACGTGGATTTCATAATTGTTTAAAAAAAATTTAAATCAGTTTTACGAAAATTAACCTACAAACTATCAGCCAGCACCCAGCGATTAAGGAAGTCTATTTCACACTTATCAGACAGTCCAATGTCACATTAGGATTTTTATAATGGAAAAATTAAAGTTATTTTATGATTATTATTTTCAAGGTTTTCTTTTGAGGCCAGCATGACTAAATAATAAAAAGTCATAATTTCATGGATGAAAATAGAGACGATTTCGCAATTGGCGAAGAAACCAAAAATGGGTACTTGAGGCATCGTCGAAAAGAGAAAGGCGACCTAACTATTCGATTCTTATACTAGGAATCAGTTAGAAAAAAAATGAAAGTTTTTCTGAGTATTTTGGTTCGTCCAGGAAAACATGTTGCAATATTTTGTTTAAATTTTAATAAATATATCGAATAGAAAATATTCGATAGTTTCCAATGCAAAAAGGAAGGATTGTTACGCGATTTTACATTCATAATCAGAAAAACTAAATACTTAGGGATCAAGAAAATAATTATGTAAAAATATCGTTGATACCGAGTATCGATAAGCATTCAATCAATACATAGTATTTTTACAAGTACATTCAACTCAATCTTCTAAAATTATTTTTCTTGAAGCTCTAAAGCAAAACTGTAAAATACGACTATTTTAACAAAAAAAACTTTCTGTTTTCTGAAACATGAAATATATACGAGCATAGCACTGATAAGTGTGAATAGAATTTAAACATTTTTCTCTTAGTTATCTAAAACTTTAAAAAGAATTCTAGCAATGATTTTTGTTTCAATATTTCTTATTAATATCAAGCAATTATAATTATTTTTCTCTTTAGGAAGTCTATATTATTTTCAATCCTTTTTTACTAAAGAAGTTATCAGACTATTTCATTTTTTTTTTAGCATGCAATAAAAAAAAGCAATTAATAAGAGACAGAAGTAGAGAGAAGTTTTCAATTAACTGTATTTTATTTGTAAATATTATGTTTTAAATGAAATGAAATGTTTATTATATCTTTTAGAAATTTTATTAATAAAAGAGAGTTAACCTTCAAGTGTAAATTTTTATCGAAGTTTTAATAATATCTACAAATTTATGTTTTTATTTTTGGTGCGTAAAAAGCTTTTTATTTTTTGTCTTTTTCATTCTTGCTTTATAAGGAACACTTAATCTATATATTTGTACGAGCATTGCAATGAAAATAATTATAATACTGATACTGAAACTTGAGCTAAATAAATACATATGTAACAGCTTTTGATATTAGTAACAAATAATAAGATTTGAATGATAATTATAATTATAAAATATTATTATTTTAAAAAAAGAAGTATTAATTATGGCGAAAGAGAGAAAAAGAAACGAAAAATGAAATGAAATATGACTAGATTGCTCACATCTAAGAAAATTCTTTGATGGGACTTTTTTTATCCATTTAGATTTTTTTTAGCTAACATATATTTAATAAATACTAATTAAAAATATTAATTATATGACCTAAAGTACTTTCTCGGAATGAAATGATGATAAAATTACCTCGTCACAGCCTGGTGGTTCTGTTGTAGCAGCTTGCACATTAATTAAAAAAAAATTTATTTCCATTTTTTTTTTCATAAATCAGCTATATTAAGAAAATCTTACAAGCAATTGTTATTAGTCTATTATATAATGGCTGATAGTAGAACTAAAATATGATAGATAGAGCAATATTTAGATGAGCTACAGTTTATCGGTCAGCGACTAAATCGCGCTACCACATAACCAACTTTATACAACTGCCAAAGACACGTGCAACAAATTAAACTGATCAATTTTTGCATCAATTACTAGACATTGCCAACATTATGTATATTCGCTGAGAAGAAAGAAAATGTGTTCATGTAATGTTTTGAAAAAAGGACAATTTTATGGTTTGTATGGCAGAAAGAAGCGAAAACTTCCGTTTTGAAAAAAAGTATAATAAAAAGGTTTTATGAAAATTTGCGCGCTTTTCTGGGAAAGGTTTTTAATTACTATCGCAGGAATAGTTAAGTAGATTTCGGAGAGAAAATGTCCAGGACTTTTTTCAGTGATATTGTCTCTTGCAAATATCAAATACGGCCTACACTTATTGAAAGATCAGCACTTACACAATACAGACAGATCCTCGTCAAGTAGGAAAAGTGTGCAGCATTTGGGTTTAGAATACCAAAGATAAATCTGGAATGATCACACATTTTCACACTTAGAAATGTGCACTTTAAGACATGATATTTGGGCAAACAAGATATAGATAGATATATAAAATTCCCTTGTTCAATAAGTATTCAAAAGGTATTTATTTAGTAACTTGTTTGTCTACTGGTTAGTTCTCGGAATTGCAGAAATCATATTTCTACTGGTTTTAAGGTGCCAATGTTTTTATTATTCGTGTTTTTAATAAGCAGGGTGACCCGCAAGGACCAGAGGAGAAATAATAATTAGTATTATACCGAACAAATAAAAATTTACATTATTTCGCATGAAATAAACAATACAAAATTAATTATTTAATTTGTTCTAAATTTTCATAGCAATTTTTTTTTCTTGACTCTCAGGAGAAAATATTATTTTCTTCAAAATCTGGAGTATTTTCTTTTATAACAAAACAATTACTGTACCAAATAAACACAGCTTTTTTGAACATTACCAAGCCTACGCGTTTTTCATCATTTAGTACGCGTCAAACTATTACCTTTTTATCTGAAATTGTCAGACCAAGCAAATTTTCATTCAACTCAGAATTTGGTTTAACTAAACCAAACACTGATTTCCACTGTTCGGAGATTCGTTACTTTCGTTTCACACTAACCGACTCACTGAATCGGAAACTGTGAACAAAGGAAGTTGACATTTTTATAAGTTTGGCTAAATCAAAATCTGAAGATGGATGAAGATCTGAATTGTCAGAATTAAGTGAAGAGAGGTATCTAGGCCCAATTATGTGGACAACTTTATGAATACCGCACTTATATTACTATTTTGGCATATAAGTGCGGTAAATTAGGATTTATTTATGTGTGGAATTCAAACGTAATAGTATTTTTAATTTCATATATTTTAACTTTCGTTGTATTTTGGTTTTAGTTGCGTTTGCGATTATAAAGAGGGGAAGGTTTTAGGTTATATTCAATTACGCAAGGATATATTCAATTGCAAGTTATAACTTAACATTGTAACTAATGATTTTATGGATTAATTATCCCACGTTGCGTAACATACTCCCAAAACTTAATAAACCAATAAAAATGTACTTAGAAGAAAAAAAATCAGAATTTCTCTTCTAAGAAGAAAAGATTTTCATATTATTAGTTTACTGAAAGGGGTAAAAATAATATAAAAAGACATACCTTTCCAATAGGCGCCGCTTGAGATCGGGAGGATAAGTAACATATATATAATGCTCATTTTGCCCCAGATCGTCTGATACTGGATAATATTCTTCCGAGTAATGAGAATGTCTTGCTGGTGAACTGCTAGCAGTTACACTTGTACTCGCCACACTTGTATCGTCCGAACTAGAAAAGCATGGCACTTTTATAATATTTGTAAATATTTCGATAGAACTTCACCACTTAAATTGAATAAAAAAAAAGAGTCCTTACTCAAATAATACCCAGATGATATAATAGCAAAGACAGATAAATAAAGACAGTGCCATAACTAATACAAATAGTAAACCCCATGGAAAAGGTCTAAGCTCTACTGGTGAATCTTCCCAATAACGATCACAAGTTAAATACCAACAAACAGCTTGGTTTAATTCCTCTGAAATAAAGAAAAAAAAAAAGTGACAAAATTTATTAATTATCAAAAGAAATAAGCCAATAGTGTATTCTGGAAAGACTGAACAAATTTAATGCGAAACTAAAATTTTGAAGAACAGAAAGTATTTTGCTTACAATTAGAATTTTTGTTTTTTATCCTACGCCGGATACTATTTGCTTACAATTAGAAGTTAAAATCGTAAGCAGAAAGAAATTTAAAAAGAAAATATAACGATGGGTTCCAGTGTACAATTAACTAATGCAAAAATAAGATAACTGCTCTCTTATGTTGCATGAAAAAAAAAAGATATGAAACACTTACACGACTTCATCAACAATTTGCTTTCCTAATTGAAAATTGTCTGTAAACTTCATATTTTTACTAAATGTTTTATTATCCCAATTCATACAAGTAAGGGTCCTCCTATATTTTAATGATTTGGTGCTTGGATGGAAGCGTACTACTAGCTCAACCAAAACCCCTTAAAAATCAATTTTCTCAGAATACGCTTCTACCAAAGTGGTTGGTCCACAAACGAGAAACCAGTACACCAATTTATAGAAACCTGTAGTGCGTTATCAAGAAAATCGCGAAAACAGAAAAATCCGTAAAGGCAAGTTGCCTTCCTCAAACTTCCAAAATTCAGCAACATAATTAACTGACTGAATTTACGGGCTGCAGAACCATACAACATAGTGAAATGGCACCTAAGAGGAAAACTTCATCCTCTCTCAACCTCTTAAGAGTCTCTCTAAAATGTATTTTACTAAAACAATGTTCCAAACTAATGTGATATGAGAACATATCTACATATGACTTTATAATATTCTAACAAATTATACTTTGTTTATACCATGAGAGATTCAATACAATAACAATCTGCTAATTTAAAGGATAAAAAAAAAAACATGATTTTAATGCTTCCTCTCACAGTAGTAAAAGAAAATAAAAAAATCCTTTTAAAGTATTATTAGTCGAATCTAATTAACTATTACCTACTACTCTTACCTTCAATTTCCTTAAAGTCCTGCGTTGACAGATTGACTAAAAGACCTGCAATACAATCTCTCACTAACATCTGAAACAGAGCAAAAATAATTACTAGAATTTGAACAAAATTGCTATTTAGATCACACGACGAATATCAAGCATTATGTAAAAACTACAGTACATTAAAATAAATACTAATCAAGTTTTATAGTCAAGACAATAAAAAATTATTACTGTATATAGAAAAAACATTAATTAAAACTAGAAAATAGTCAGTGGCTCTTGGCAGATAATAAATGTTTAAAGATATAAGATAAAGAAAGACTTAAGTATAGGTAACAAAAAAAAAAATACTTACTTCACATCTTGTCTTCAGTTTCTGTAAAATTTCCGGTTTGCAATTTGCTTTAAGCCGCTGTAATTCACTAATCCTTTGTTTCGGAGGTACTGATGAATCTACAAGATTGTCACAAACGTCTGAAGAATTACTGGAATCTCCTTCACCCAATGGGGCATCTGATCTAGCACAACTCCTTCCAGATGGACCGTCCATTGTTCTGAATAATAATAAAAAAACGTTTCTAGGATAGAGTGTTTTATTTTGTGTCCATCGGGCCTTCAGTCACAATCAGGATGACTTGGCAACAGTAAACAATATTAATACGACTAGTGAAAAGTATGATAAAACACATACTATAGAAACCTTGAGGTTTACCAGTTTACAGATGAAAATCATTCAAAAAAGAACAGTAATAAATAAAAATAATAATATCGATAAAATATAGACCGCTGATTCAAGTACAAACATTAGATTGTTAATCGAAGAAGGTTATTTCACAATAATTATTTCTTAAACAAAATGATTCAAGCAATGTTACCATAAATGGTAAAATAAGACATAAGAATAAACAGATAAGAAAAAAACATATAGATATCGGAAATCTAGATTTTTCCAAGGTATATGCTTTTTCAAACTTCATCTATTCTGATAAAAATTTGAAATATTTAATTCATGCTAACCCAATGAATTTTCACCTATTTCTATAAGACTCTCCTTCCCTCATGAAACTTCTTTGCAGTTAAGAACGAGTTGTTACCTGGTAGTCTGTTGCCTAATCGGGACGCCACCATAAGGAGATGACACCCTAGCTAAATCTCTAGGACCGGCCGGGGACAGTGCTGTATGGTACGAAGTTGCTTCACGCCATATTTCTATATCGGTATTAACCTGCATTCCTTCCCCAGGTATTGGTTCGCTCATTATATGTTTTCGAACCACATCACATCGCATTATATCGCAATAGTCTGCTAAGCAGACTGCATCCTCAGCCTAGATATGAAGGTAATTGAATTAAAATAGATATTCATAATCTTAAACTCTGAATGCAGTTTTCACACAAAAAAAAAGTTTTTACAATATTGTGTAAAAAACTTACCATGTTGACGACATTTTTGTGTCTGTTATCGAAGTGCATATCCAAATAAGCTTCCGAATAAAATGACTTTCCACAAAGACCACATGTCCACTGTGAAGGTCTGTGCTGCTGTTTGGCCGATTGTTGTGGCCAAAAGATATCCCGAGTAGGATGAAACGGACACTCCACGGGGATCTTTACTTGATATTTCTCTAATACTGGTGTCCATTTCTACAATTTGGAAAACATGTTTAATTTCAATTAAGCAAATTTATAAAATACCTTTTTCGAAGAATAAAATAATGTAAACGAATGATTACTTTTTGAATTATTCTCCTAACCACAGTGGCACTATCACGAGGGCAGGAGATTTTGAAAATCGTAGGACCAGGCCAGGGTATAAGAGAAAGCACAAACAGTGCAAGCACCTAAAACAAATGCAACAATAACTGGTATGTGTAAAATATCTTATTTCATTCCAATAAGAAATGAAAAAAGGAAAATGTTAAGGAAGTAATCACTAATTTTATGCATAGTTATTCGTATGTTCCTCACCATTAACAAATACAAGAATTGATACCACACATATTGTTTAAAATAAAACGTTTTTAATTAATAAATAGGGTAGTTTTATAACTTACTCAGGATGTTTCCTGTTTGCTTAATGTTTTTAATCCAATTTATTAGAACTCTATATTCATTATGTATTACATAATCATTTGTTCAAAAATTTTAATAGTGCAACAATAAAAACAATAGAAATATATTAATTAATGCATATTCACCTCCAAATTAAAATGGTGAGTCCTCATTCATATTTTGTGTTATCACTGATGTTTTGATAAAACTACAAAACTTCCCCCATCAAAAAAAGTGTTTTCTGTCATCGTAAACCATTGAAAACACATGCAATAAAACCCTTAATATTAACAATTGATTTCAGTTCATTTACGGGCAGTGTTACATAGCATGACAGAGTGGCCGACATTGCTTTCCTATTCTATATTTCTTATTTTGCACTGTAGGGGCGGTATGGTAAAACAGTTGCACAAACTATAACACTTAATAAAAAAAAATCTATTTTTCAATATATAAATAAGTTTTTATAGTAACGAACACATTAGATTTCTTCAAAAAATATTTCGCAAAATTACTGTAAATTTACTTACATAAATAAATGAGAAGGCACTACGATGAGTTAGTTGCAAATATCTTATTATTTATTTATTGCATTCTCAGATAATTATAAGGATGATTGGATTTTTAAACACTTACTTTTTTTAATTAAGTATTTAAACATTAGCTACTAGATGCATGTTGTTTTTCGAAGAGCTTTCCTTATTGATACGATCTCAAAGTTTACAATATCATGCAATGACAGTGTCCTATAAAGAGGAAAGAAAATTATGGGTTTCCTTGAATCCAATTTTTTTCGTATTTGAAGTTAATTTTACTTGCATTGCAGCTGTTTCTGAAATGTTTAGATCAAAGAGTGGCTATTTTAATATCAAATTTAAATCTAGTTTATTGATTTTTTTTATTTTGATGATATCTTTAGAAACACTTATTCTCTTTAATGAATTTTTTCATCAATTTTGTTTAATGTTAGTACAACCTTGTATTTCACTCATGCTTGAAATTTAAAACATCGATACTTTGATGTGCTTTTTCGATGAGAATAATCTCATAAGTGACGTATCGACTAACTTTGGTTTTTCTCGAAAGGGAGTGTTTTTTGTTGTTTTTAAATACCTATTAAAATTTCTCATATACTGAGATTTTTGTAATTTTTAGTGATAAATAGTTCCTTCATATGTTGTATAGAGTATGTCAAGATTTCTTACAAGTGTAAACTGCATGCCCGTTGCATGACATGAATTTGTTAATTTGTCAGTAGTGTATTAATGTTACATTTAGGTTATAATGTAGGAAGTGTCAAATATTTTTTGGATTAATGGATTTTGAGTAAAGAAAGTGCATATACAAATTATTTAAGCAATGATGACAGTAAAGAGAAAGCCTAAGAAAAATAGCTTGTCCAATTCTTATTGTATGTCTACGGAAAATACGTCAATAAAAAAACTTCCTGATAATGGCAAAAAAGTTGTAAAAACATTATTTAGAGCAACTCTTGTTAATGTAAATGATGAAATAGATGACGATCATGTTGCAATTAAAATAGTTAATCTTGATAACCAATATGATATTTCTGAAGAAGATCTTTGGTTATGTCCTCGAGAAGTATTAATTCATGTTGATAAGTCAGTTTGGCTTCTTATTTGTGCTGTTCCTCAACCGACCGAAAGAATTTTTTTATTAAAAAATCGAGATTTGTGTAATGAGTTTACTAAAATTAAAGAAGGTTCAATTGTCAGTGCTTTGACAAGTGATGGTCAGTACACTGAAGCTGTTGTTAAATATATTGGACCTGTACATAAAAAGGGAATTGGAACATATTTTGGAGTAGAACTTTTGGTATGATTCTGTTATGGATTTTTTAAATTTGTTGCATGGGTATAAATTTTTATTATGAAAGTGTGTGAGTTAAGTAATTTTTTCTATTGTTGCAATGTAGGAAGGAGAGCTGGGAGATTGTGATGGAAAATACCATACAACTCGCTATTTTACTTGCCCTTCTAACAAAGGATTGTTCCTTGCCATTAATGCCATATTACCTAAATCGTATTCTGTCCAATCTAATCCTCCAAGTAAATCCGTCCACCAGTTAAGGGACGAATTTGAAAGAATGCAGTCTACATACTATTCGGAAGAAAAATCTAACAGAATAAGTATGTTAAAGAAATAAAGATTTATAATACAGAGATTATTCAGTTTTATTAATTAAAATATAATTTACTAAATTAGATAAATGTGATTGTGAGAAAAGTACATTAAAAAGTGGTGATCGCGTTGTGTACTTGTCCGACAACGGACCTTTGGAAGGAACTGTGCTTAAATCTTACGAGAACCCAGTCAATGTTAAGTTTGTAAGTAATTAGATTCAAATTTATTTGAAATAACTTCAGTACTATTTCTTAATTGGTATCTGCCGGTTATCACATTGCAGAAATAGATCTGATGGTCCGTAATGAACATTATGAATTTAATAAGACTGAGAAATGAAGCACTATTTTTAGATTTTTTTTCTTCTTTTTAGGAAGAAACAAGTAAAAGTGGTTATTCTAATGATGTCAAATCTTTACAAGCTTCACAGCTTATCAAAGCTTGTGATTTTAATGGAACCAATTCAGGTAACTTACTTTTTTTTTTTTTTTTTAATTAACATAATTTGTTGTAGTTACTCCAATATAAAATTTTCTTTTTAGATTCTGTTAGAGAAAATGGAGACCTCATTAATTTGAGCGATAACTGCAGTAAACTGAATAAAACTACACAAGAATTAATAGCATATAAAACATCTTATTTAATTTCCGAAGGTAATTTATCACTTCTTTGCTTTTTTAGTAAACACACTTGTTGATTTTTTAAACTAACCATTTGGTATTATAATATTTAATAGTATAAACGTAATACTTACAATTTAAGTTGATTGCAGTAGCCCACATTGACTGTTCCACTATCCATATGGAACTATTTTTAGTAGACTATAGAGACAGAAATAGTACATAGTAACAGTAGGCTAATTCATTTTAATTCCTACAAGGTTCCTATTTTATTTATTTTTTATTTTATACCCTCAGTTTATTAATCTCTAAAATACAAATATTTTTAAGTGAAATGAAGCCTGAAATTGTTGAGTTTCAAATGAAAAGCAAGAATATTAATATTCTACAGAGAAGAATCAGATAATTTTTTTCATTGTAATATGTATTTATTATTTATATTTGGTTGATCTAAGTTAAATTAGTAATTCTGAAGAATGTCGAGCACAAATATACCATTGACAGTGTTGGAAATTGAAGAAAAATATGCGAAGGAGTACAACTTAAGGAAACGTATGCTTCTCTTTCACCCATGGAATAATTTTCAGTTGTTTGGAATTTGTAGTATATTAATATTTTTACCCGATTATAGCTTTGTTTGGTGTTTTTTTGTTCCTCATTTCTCTAAATAAAGAAGAAATATACTATTCCAATATCTTATATGTTAAGATTATTTTGAGAATTAAATAGCTTATTTGGTAAACACAAATAAGGATAATTTTTACATGATGACAAATAATAACTTTCTTCCTACAAAAATCATTTGTTTACTTCTGTTCTTTAAAGTATAGCTTATATTAGATCAGAGATACAGAAATAGACTCTTCCATAATTCACGTGTTTAAGTTTCATTTATAAAAATGGATGAAAGCTAGAATATATTAAAAGAAATAAAAATTTGATCATTGGCAAGGTTTTCCATATCTAGCCCCATTGCTCTTTATTTCTATAAGGACCCTTCAGATTGTTCTACATTTACAACTTCCTTTATTAGCCTCTTTAATTAATAAATGAAGGGAGTTCTCATACGGCTTTTTTTACAGATCCAAAAAAAAAAAATATGCAAATTTCTGACTAGGGGATTAATAGCCCTGAGAACTTACAGTTTTGTCATATCTGGCCGTTGTAAATTTTATTACCGATAATTTGTTTAATAGAAAAATAAATTTATGGTATTTACAATTTATCACGAATGCCTGATTAAAAAAAGTAGCCTCGACGATTTTTACACTTTTCGACATCACTCTTTAGATGTACTTTGTTAGATTGGGCTGCCAGTTCAGTCGAAATGGCCGTTAAAATATTGTTATATTTTTATGGAACATTCAGTTGTTAAAGTAATTGATTTATCCTTATCTTAATTTTTTTTGTTGCTTCTTACAGATGTTAGCGCAAGTAGTGAAAGTGAAGGCAGTGGATACACATATGATACACCAGAATCCGGCAGCGGAGATGATAGTTTTGTGGTCGGGTCGCTTGTAGAAGTGATGGTTAATGGAGAATCAATGCATGGTGTAATAAGATGGATCGGTACAGTATCTGGTCAGAAAAAGGCAAAAAAATACGCCGGCATAGAAATGGTTAGCTCCTTGGTTAAATAAAAAATAAGACATTAAAATAAGAATTACAATTAAAATGTATAGTTAAAGTTCTAGGAATCAGTAAATTAACACCTGACTGGAAACGTAAACGGATTGACCACCAAACCTAGCCACTTCTCTCTAAACGATCGCTTTTTATGTTTGATAACATCTCTGAAATTGTGGGAGTATGCAGGTGGAAGAGAATGGTTGTGGTTGTCAGCTACAGTTTTCCTCCAATTCCAAGTAGTGGCATATATCAGCTACTTCTGTAAGATTTTGTGAGGCTTGGACAAGATCAGAATAACTGCAATTCATATAGTTAGGCTGAAAAGGCCACAGGGAGGCCTGATTATATGACTAGCCTTCACTCCTACTTCATATCTCACCTAACTTAAATTATTTTGACAAGTTTCTGTTTGAGAAATTTTCCTTCTAGGAAATAATCAATAAAAAAAAATGTTAATCCATATCGGAATGTGAGATTAACCTCTTCATTTAGATATTCTTTTCTTTTTCTTTGTGTGGGTTATTTATCTGTAATCTTGTTTCCGTTTAAACAATTTTTTAATTGATAAATAGGAGGAAGAACATCCAGGATTAGGAGACGGCAGGTTTACACAAAATGGTGAAAGATACTTCAAATGTAATCCATCAAGGTCCATATTCGTCAGTTTAAGTCAGTGTAGGCATGACTCACGATTTCAAGAGCCTTCTTCGCATTCTTTAACAACCAAACGAAATGAAGGTCAGTTTGTGTTTTCCTTTACCCAAAAAATAAATTGTTTGAGTGATACAATAGGGATACTTTTATGTATGTACATATATTATTATACTATATTGATATACATATATTATTAGATTTTGGCAGTGTGGAAAGTCCTATAATACATGGCTTTGTACCTCCCATATCCCAAGAAGAAGACATAACCGAATTGTGCGGAAAATTTAGAGGAATTCAGGGACACCACAATTCGTGTTATCTTGATGCTACTTTGTTTAGCATGTTCACCTTCACAAGGTATATTAATAAGTAACATTAAAAAAAAAAAATTTTATAGATTGTTCCTAACAATAGTTACTTTATTAATGAACATAGTTCTTTATTTCCATTTAATTTTTAATAATAATTAATCATTATAAAATTGCAATAGTTTCAAGCCTCAGAATAATTGCAGAGATTTAATTTGAACAGAATTTTTATTTTAATTAAAGTGGCTTCATTATGATTACAGAGATTTGTAATTACAGTATACTATAGTACTAAAATACATCCTTACTCGTTCGGATGAAGGATTGCCTGTATTTTCAATCATATTGAGTATGAACTGCTATGTTTCAGCGTATTTGATACCCTCTTGTACAGGCCGGCTACACCTGATGATATACCTCACTACGATGAAGTACAGCGAGTTCTACGAGAGGAGATAGTAAATCCACTTAGGCAAAATCTGTATGTTAGAGCGGATCGTGTTATGAAACTTAGAAAACTAATGGAACAATTATCTTCCGTATCTGGACTCACGACAGATGAAAAAGGTGGGTACAAATTAATAGATTTACTCATTTACTCATTATTAACTACTCAGTGATAAAACTCTCTGTATTTCTGATCAGTGCTCATCCACTTCCTTTATTATATTCTCAACTATTGGTATTGAGATTGCAGAGACTTTTTTTCTTTTGAAACAGACAATTAAATAGAATTATTATTTAATTGGTTCTAATGTTTTCATTACGTCTATTCTTAGATCCCGAGGAGTTTATGACATCCTTAGTCGCACAGATACTAAGGGCAGATCCTTTCCTTAAGCTGAGTTCTGGTCAAGAAGCCTATCATTATCAACTGTTTGTAGAAAAAGACGATTCTCTCACATTACCAACTGTGCAACAGTTGTTTGAACAGAGTTTTCTCTCTAGCGATATAAAATTGAAGGAAGTATGTGCAATAGATGTATTTGTTAAACGCAGGTTATTTTTGTATATTATTGCTATTAGTTGATACTTTAATGGATCATATATTGATGTATAGGTACCTTCCTGCTTAATTATTCAGATGCCTCGGTTCGGCAAGTCTTTTAAAATGTATCCAAGAATATTACCCTCGCAATTATTGGATGTAACAGATGTTATAGAAGATTGTAAGTATTGCTTAATAATTTTTTTAATTTTCACCAACCATTATATAAAGATATTTTTAGAACATATATAATGCACAGAATCAGATTGTATACGGTGCCTGGATGCTGTGGTCAACAAGACTAAAGAAAAGAGAAATACCCCCCCCCCCCCCCCCCCGAAAAATCTTGTTATCCCCTTCTTGGATGAAAAAACTTGATATCCCGTCCCCGCTAGTATGTTAATTCCCTCTTGCTGTAACCGGGGATGCGACATGCACTAGATTAATCAGAAATATCATTTTACTGTTTTTTTTTTTTTTTTTATGTTTTCGAAACCGATGATGATACGCTCTAGTTGTGCCATGTCCTGAGATTACCTGTGTCAGTTTAAAATGGACTCGCAGCGGTGATCTCCTTCTCGACTCTATGGTCGGAAAAAACTCCTTTGTGAGAGAACTTTTCTGGCATTCTGTCCAGAGCTCTCCCATTCTCTGTACTCTCTGCCGCTAGTTCCCTATGAACGTAAGTGCAAGGATCTGACGTGTATTTCTCAGGAAGGCGAAAATCCATTGCAGCCTGTTGGCGAGTTGTGTCTGTGTGTGTATGTGCGTATGTACGTATGTATGATGTATGACATATGTATGCATGTCTGTGAACAGCAGGGCTCAAAAACGAAAAATCGCAGGAAGTTCAAACTTGATATTCTGTTTAAGTATCACCATGGGATCCGACAGTCAAACCGAAAGGGCCGCTTTACTGAATGGTTTTTTACTTTTTTGAGATTTTTTCGAAAATGGCTTTAACGATTCTCTTTAAACTTGGTTATCAACTACACATACAAAGATCTACAGTTTTTATTTGCAACATTTTTCCGGGAAAGTGCATTTAAGGGCACTTTTGAGGGTGGGGTAGGGTTAGGTATCCTTAAAGTGCTGTTTCAGTTTATTTACAAAATACTATTTAGAAATAGTATTAATTAGAATTAAATATGTCGTTGTATTTCCGAGTTGAAGAAAATTAGATGACTGCGTTTTTCCTGAAAAGTATTTTTCAGTTTTCTGCTATTTTTTCTAAAACGGCTCCAACGATTTTCTTTATCTACTATGTGAATTACACATCTATAGAGCTACAACTTTTATTTGGAACATTTCAGAGGATAAACACATTTAACGGGGCTTTTGGGCTAACGATAGGCTAATGTGCTATCTTAATTGATTATACAATTCTACCATCTAAACAAAATTAATTAGAAATAAATTACCAAAATTCAGAGTTACAAGAAAATGGTTATGGTGGTTGGTTCCGCAGAGCTGGAAAGTATCAGAGACATTTTCCGTGATAGCCTGCTTCATTTTGTGGTCATCAACCGGTTTCGGGCGTTCGCCCATCATCAGGATGGTTTTATTGAACAGTGTAATAACATAGATTTGCAACGAGCAAATACAGTTGATACGGGCGAACCTCCGAAACCGGTCGATGACCACAAAATGAAGCAGGCTATCACGGTAAATGTCGCCGATACAAGAAAATTAATAAACCGGAGATACGTTTTACTGAACATGTTTTTCAGTTTTCGCGATTTTCTCCATAAAAACACCGACGATTTTCATTAAATTTGGTTTACTTATTAATCACAATTTTGTAAACTGGAGTAAGAGAAAGTTGTGTGCATGTTTCAGACCAGATTTTTTTTTCAATAATTTATATTATTCATTTGAACCAATACTGTGAAGATTTTAGAAAAAATATTTTAGACATGAAAGTGTATGTTTTTTCAGCCCCTCGGCAGTGTACAGTTTGTGGGAAGCTTGCTGTCTTTGAATGTAAACAATGTTTCAACCAATGTGACGAAGGATTATCTAGTATTTCCTTTTGTGAAAATTGTCTAGATAACGTAAGATTTTTTTTTTATTATCTCTTTATAAGTATTTTTCAAAGTCTAATTTTATCTGAACTTGATAAACTGTGTCATTTAAATCCTATTCCTTATTTCTTAATGATTTTTCTGAGTGTAAGATGGCCAACTGTCTCCAAATTCGACACCATTAATAAACTAAACACTTCTATTATTTAGATCTATGTGGAAATTGATATATGAGAGCTTTTGCTCATAACTGTTTAAGCGTGTTTAATTAATAACTTATTACTATTATTTTTCTTTAAGGCACACAAACACGAAAAAAGACGTACTCATCGTTGGCGTAAATTGTCTGTTCCTCCAGAATTTGAACAACTCAAAGAGCATTGTGTTGTACCTAGGTTATATATGCAGTTGTTTGCCGTTGTATGTATAGAAACTTCCCATTATGTTACATTTGTTAAATGTGGTACAAGTGAAACAGCACCGTGGTGTTTTTTCGATTCCATGGCAGATAGAAAGGGTGAGTATAATATTTTCATAAGTTGTGTATGCTCACACATAATTATAGTGTTACAATTACATATTCTTTGTTTTAACATGAAAATAACTATAAAGTAAATATGAATCTCAGCAAATAAAACAATATTTATCAAATCAATTCAACCTGTTTCTTTCATATTAGTATTAATAATAAACATATAGGTTTATAAATTACGTCATTCCCCCAAGGATTTTTGGTAGCTCCTGCAGAAGAATCTTATGTAGTTCTGGTGGTTTTCTACGGCGAGAGGCGCACTCCCTGTTTACTGGAATCATCAAATAGAATTGGATAGAGAGTTTTAAACCTGGCTAAACATTTGTAATTTTCTGTGTGTCTTATTTTTCGTAAGAGGTAGCGTCTTAGATGCCAAGATGGCAGATTTGCCCATTCTTGCATTATCTCTAATGGATATTTTCAGAAAAAAAGGGTCTCCAACCTAATATTCGGAAGCTAGTTTTCTATTTCTGTAGGCATATCTCTTTTGCTAATTTTATTCTCTCTTATTTTATTTTGTCTCTTAGTTTTCTTTCTTATTGTATTGGAACAGTTTCCGAAAGATAACTGGACCAAACTTATCATCTATGATGTGCATTACACATCTTCGGATGGCAGTTCTTCATTGAATTTAAGAATACAAGCATGTAAGAGGGAGTTATTGTATTCTTAGCAAACGATTGCCTCCTACGATTATGACGTTTGTTCTTTAAGTGGCAATTTTCCCGTTCAGGGAAATAAAGGGGTTAGCATCCTGACAGTATACCGAACGGGGGCGCAATATTAAGATCCAGCGGTTTCTCTTCTTGGTTTAGAACGAAACAAATCGTTTGCAACGTTCTCCAGAAGCAGTAGTTTCGATGAGTCCTTCCTGTTTCGGAATTCCATTTTCTGATGTGATTAATCGCTTATTTATAAGCTTCTGTCTCTCATAATAATAATTATATCATTCTGCCAGTGCACTGAGAATGCTTCGGGCGCCAATGACCCCTTAAATTTAAAAAAAAAATCTTGCCCTGGAGGCCGATGAATAAACAATAATATATATTGTTTTGGGGTCCTGAAAATTCTAAGTCGCCCCCGAATTTGCTTACCAGATATATATTGATATCCAATTACGATGTTGAAATTGCTAATCCCCTGGCAAGTCTTTCACTGAAGATTTTAATTCCGTGAGCTACATGGTTGGTGGTCCATAACTTTAACGATTATACTAATTGATGAATAAATGGATGGGTCCGCACTGCTGGATAACATCTGGTATTTTATCCGTCGTAGCATGCATATTCATTATATTCCTGACCGGATTTTCATCCATCGTCATTTTCATCTAACACAGTGAAGTAGTTGAAGTGAACTCTCTACTCGAACTTGGTGAATTTGCTCTGACGATGGATGAAAATCCGAAACCGGTCAGGAACATAATGAATATGCATGCTACGACGGATAAAATACCATGTATTTTACTAATTTCTAGCTACCCTCGAAATTTGTTGCGTTTTGACGTGAAGTAATTTCTTTCTGTTGAAGTTACCAATCTGCTTGCGATCTCTTTTGACGTATTTCTTCTCTTTGCCTTGAAGTCAGCTCCGATGGCTTAAATGTACGTAACGTACAATGTAAATGTTAACTTTCCATTTGCTTGTCTTAGAATTACAAGCCTAAATACATGCTGGTTCTTTATACAGCTTCCATCAGAGCCAGAGATAATTGTAATGTCGTCCAAGTATGCCAAGTTGACCATAGCCAATAGTCCTAACTTAAATTTGTCAGTTGATAACCATTCATCAGACCAAATGGCATCGATTTAATCGGTACAGTAATTTGGATAAAAGATGTTTTGTTCTGCTCTTCATTATTGCTTTGAGCAATAGTTGTTAAAACTAAACGCTATATTTTTAGCCCAGAGTAATTTTTACTTTCTCTTTCTGCTGTTAGAGGAAGTATTGTAATCATGTCAGATTTTCTGTATGAGTTTTCACCGGAAATATACGATTTGAGGTCCCCTGAGTCCAGAAAACTGGTTTTTAGAAAGTGTGTGTGTGTGTGTGTGTGAGAGAGTGTATGTATATATATACGTATGTATGTATGTATGTATATGAACAGCACAGTTCAAAAACGAAAAATTGCAGAATGTTCAAAATTGATATTCCATTTAGATATCACCATGGGATCCGACATTAAGTTACCTGTCAAAATTCCTTAATCGGAAGTACAACTTTACTGCATCAATTTTTCACTTCTTGGCGATTTTCTTTAAATTTAGTTTATTAACAACAAATATTAAGAGCTACAATTTTTATTGGAAACAATTCTGTTTAAGACGGTTTTGGGAGAGGGGTGGGTTTATGGTTTCCTCTAAAGTGTTATTTCAATTTTCTATATAATTAATTGTACTAACTAAGGAATATTAAATAACATGAAATATATTGCCAATATATACAGTATAATATTCCGAGTTGAAGAGAAATTCGTTAGACCGAAAATGCGTTTCTACTGAATAGTTTTCTGAGATTTTTTTCATAAACGGCTACAACAATATTCTAAAGAGCTACGTCTTCTATTTGAAACATTTTTCCGGAAAACTTCATTTAACATGATATTTGAGAAAGAGGCGGGGTTATGTTTTCCTTTAAAGTGCTGTTTCTTTTTTCTATCATCTAAATAATGAATTACGAGGGTCATTCAATAAGTACGAGATAAATCGCTGTAGCTCAAAAACATTTATTTAATCTGTACAAAACTTTGGCTACTTTTCAACGTAGTCCCCAGCAACGTTTATACATTTGGCCCATCGTTCTTCTAAATGGTGTATGCCTCTGGCATAAAATTCTTTGGGTTGTTATCGAAGCCACTTTTGCAACTGATTTTTAACTTCTTCATTGGATTGAAAATGTATCCCACGAAGAGCCTCATTAAGGAGTCCAAACAAATGGAAGTTCGATGGGGCGAGGTCACAGTTGTAGGGGGGATGTGGAAGGATCTCCCACATCGTTCTTTCCACTGTTGACTGATTTGAAACCTGGTTTCTTTGTGGGCGTCCGTAAGTTATTTTGGAAACCATCTCGCACAAGTTTTCTTGTAGTGCAGCTTATTCTGAATAATGTTATGGACAGTTCCAACACTCGCGCGCACTTCTTCAGCTCTGTTCAACAGTAATTCGCCTGTTGTCCTGAATTAACGCGTTAATGCGAGATTCGAGGGAGGAAGTTGCAACTTCAACCGGTCGTCCACTTCGTTGCTCGTCACAGACACTTACACGGCCATTTTTAATCTGTTCTACCCATTTGTAAACGTTCGAACGATTCAAACAATTATTCCCGTACACTTTCAACATTCTTTCGTGGATTTCACTACCTTTGATACCCTCTGCAACCAAAAATCTAATCACTGAGCGTTGTTCTTCCGAGGTGTAATGCTCGAGCGGGCACGCCATTGTTAACTGAATACATTTGAGGTTATGCTTACTAAATACTGTCGAACAGCTGATGATAAACTAAGTACAAGGGTGCCAACTTGACGCACTGAAACTATGGTACTGATTAAACAAACCGTTTCTGAGCTACAACGATTTGTCTCGTTACTTACTGAATGACCTTCAATATCCTCTTACTTAAACTGTATAATACAATTATAAAATCATCAAATTTTCTATAATCTTGAAATTTCACTCAGTTGCCCTAACATAAGTATATGGAGGTGGTTGAGAAAATATGTTCCTGTTCAAGGATGTAGTAGTTGAAGTGATTGTATTGTAGTCTAGAAGACATCACACCAATAACACATGTACTGTGAAGTACTGTAATAACACTTCACGCACTGAAACTATTGTATTGTTTAAACAAACCGTTTCTGAGCTACAGCGATTTTTCTCGTTACTTATTGAATGACCCTCGTATTCTGAGTTTGAAGAAAATCGGAATGACCGGAATTGCGTTTATACTTAATTATATCAGTTTCTACGATTTTATCTACAAAAATACCGACGGATTTGATTAAATTTTTAAACTATGACTACAGAGACCTTTCACTTTTATTGGAATCTTTTTTCCAAGAAAGTTCATTTAAAGAAGTTTAGGGGAGAGAGGTAATTTTCGAGTGCTTCATCACTTCATACCAGACTAGCGCCTCGCTGACAATAATAACCGAAATTGCCTGACCGTATTCGCATCTGAAATTCTTCGAGAGAATGAGAAACTTTGACTACACGAAATACTACTGCTGGAATCTTTCGGATAATATAGCGTACAGTTGACTCCATATTGACCTAAATTTAGTTTCCTCAATATTTGAAATACTTTTAACTCAGAATCATAGTTACAAAAATTTCCTTCGAATTTTTTTTTTTAATACGCGTTCTCTTTAGCTCATTTCATATTGAGATAATCTGTAGGTAAAGTAACTAGACTGACTAATGAAATGAAAGTGTCTCAACTGAAACCCCCTTAAATTGTATAGATACCATACCAACTGAATTATAAATAGATCACAAATTGCCTTTTCTTCATAAATATCTGTTTCTTTAGGAGAACAGAATGGTTATAACATTCCAGAAGTTGTACCATGTCCAGACCTACCACACTGGCTAGCCGACAATGCACATCTATTGCCACAAATGGAAAAACACCTACCGGAACATGCAAAGCGATTATTATGCGATGCATATATGTGCATGTATCAGAGTACCGAAGTAATGATGTACAGATAAACTTTTAGCTGTGTACAGTTTTATCTTCCCCAAATCGTAATCCAATAATTCTATTTCGATTCAAAAATAAAATTATATATATAACAGTTACATTTAAAAAAAAAAAAAGAAATATTCGAGCTTAGCCATTACGCTGTAATCTAGTACAAAGAACAAAAGTAATTTATTTTTCCACATATGGATTATCTAGGAAAAAGAAAAACATTGAACTATTTGATTATTTTGATTTACTAGCTTTTAACTTTTTTGGGAATGTTTTGTAAAAAGAAAACAAATAATAATAAATAAAGAAAGAAAATAATACCTCTTACAGCAGTAAGAGTTTAACTGAGTTATTATCACACTTATTAAGGAAAAAGTGATCTGAAGATTTAGTGAGAAATGTGCACATAATTAGACCTACAAACCTAGAAATATGGAAATATGTAAAAGAAAATAAATAATTCATATCAAAATTTTCACCAGTCTAGTCGCATATTATTTCAAAGTTATATAATACGTATATGTAAGAATATATATTTAATTAGGACACATTAGGAAAAGGAAAAGTTGGAAATTAAAAAAAGATTTGGTTTTAATGCTTGCTTGGTTTATAAAAAAAAAAAAATCAAATCCTATGTTGTATATAAATATATAATTTTTTTTAAAGTACCGATTTTATTACTTTCTCTTATTTTTATTTATCTATATATAGTTTGGGATTTTTGTGGTTTTTAAATAAATTTTGTTTGAAATACTCCCAAACATTTCTAAATTACTAAATTAAATATTTATTAATATGAATAAAATTATTTGAAACTGTAGCTGCTTAAATAATAAATAATATGTAGAAAAAAAAAAGAGTAAAAATTGTACTTGATGAAACTTTTTTAAAAACGAGAACAATAAATTATAAAATCAATTAACTGAAGAACAGTATGTATATTTGAAAGAGCCGAATTAATAATAATAAAAGAGATTCTTGGAAGTAATTGTATTTAAAGAGAAAAAGGATTTATGAGAAAATACACAAGTAAACTATGCTTTTTTTTCTTTCTCTCTCTCTTTCATATCACTAAAATTTGGTGCTTCATAGAGGAAGAGAACATTCCCTGAGAGAACATATTTTAAACTTTTATTTTTCATTTAAATAAGAGCCAATTATTATGGGCAAGCAGGTTCGGACAGTGCTGGACATTTGAGATCTTGTTCGTTTTAGGTTACTTCCTTTTTGTCGTCGATTTAAGATTCGAGGAGTATGTTTACTTATGATTATGATGTTATAATGAAAAATGGTCCTGAGAATGTTTACTTTTAACAGTCTATAAGCCACCAAGACAAGTTGAGAATTGCTCCCCTCTTTTAATCTCACAAGAAAGAAATGGTCGTAAACATATTTTTGTATTTCATTTTACTTCAAATCTGTAGTAGCTAGTCTTGTAACCAGCTTTTAAAAACTGAATAAAGGTAGCATTTTTTTCCACACTAATAAGCAAAATAGTTGGGTGAACGCCCAAAGACCGTTAAAAGCTAAGTAAAAAAGAAGTAGCCTAAGACAAAAACAAATTCATTTGCAGAAGTAAATCAGTTGACTAAGATTTAATTTATGTGTAAAAAAATAATAGGATAAGAAAAGAGTTCCTCTTTGTAAATTTATTCATTATTGCTTGCAAAGTTAATATGAACTATGGTGATGTAAAAATAATAATAGTAATAGAACTTAATAATTATAATGTAAAAAAAAGGTATGAGGGATGCACCTTATGTTAATGTAAAGAAAAACAGAATAGGATTAATAATTATATTAATTAAAAATGTAACATATAACACACAATAAATTACAGCAGTAAAACTCGTAATTATTTTTAATAGTTAAAAATCTTTAAAAGATTTTTTTGTAATTTTATGTTTTTGTTATTTTTTATTTATGAGATCCCATATTAATCAAAGAAAAATATATAGTACTGATTATTGAAGAAAGAGATATAACTATATTAAATGTTAAATCTTTTTAAACAAATAATGATTAAAAAAATATATATAAATACATATATTTAAATTGCACAATTTTACTTAAATTGTAGATAATGTTGGAAAAATTGCAGTTTAAAAAAAAAGAAATGTAAACTGTAATTATTATATTTTTAATGACTGAATAAAAAAAGTTAAAAATTTTATTTTTGTTTTTTAATTGTTAAAATAAAATGCTAAATTTTTTAGCTGTTTTTTTTATTTATTTATTTAATTATATTAAGAAAACAGAAATTGTAGAAAGCAAATATTTGAACAAAAGTCTGATTTTTACAGTGACAATACTAATAAAACAAACGTAACATCATTTTTCCTTACTGCTAACCCTAAAATGTGTGTAGTGCTTTTTCAAAACATTAATAAAAATACACTATATATAATCTTTATACGTACATACATACTTATTATAAAAAGGATACAAGGTGAGATCTCTACTGACAAAAAATTTAAAGCTATATTATATTCTTTTCTTTTCGTTTTCTTATTTAATATTTATAAAAGTATATATACTTTTTTTTCTTTCTAATAAAAAATACAATAATTTTTAAATAAAAAATTATGAGTTTCTTGAATACATTTCTATTTTTTATTAAACTGAAGTACGAAAAGGTACTTTTACAAAACCCTAAAAAAAAAAAATTATTTCTCCAGATTACACAATCTGTAGCTTGGAAAACATAAAAACCTAAGAGCTTCCACTTTTTTGTTTTACTACTTTTGATAATATTAAAAATACTTTATACTTATTTAATATAAGAAATAAAATTAAAAAGTAACACAAAAAAGTTTCAAGTGTTCTATATATTATTAAAATTGTCTCAACTTTTTATAACTTTTACCTTTTTTTTCTTTATTGATAGTAATTTTATTTTATTTATTTAATAAGTGTCTTCATCATCTTCATCGTCCATTGTGAAATCACTTCCAACGCCGGAATCCAATAGATAAGCAGGGCTGAAAGTTTAAGTAATTTACTTTTTACTGAATATTCGGCCTGTAATTTTCACATCTCCAACTATAAATTTTATTCAAATATAAAATTGTTACTAAATTCAACTAACTTAGTTACCTGTATTATAATTATTATTATATAGAAGTGCATGTATACGTTAAAAGTAATAACACTTTTGAGGAAAGCTTAATATCAACCTCTAAATTCAATATCCATGAATATTTCAAATAAAAGTAGTAGACCTAAATGTGTGAAATTTACACTCTTTCTTAAAAACCGTAAAAAAAAGGGGGGGGGGGCATTATTTGTTCAGTAATATGAAAAGACCAAATTTGTATTATTGCACTCGAACGTTTCAAACTCTTATCTCTTAAACAACATCTGGTTATTATCTGCATAACGATTCCACTAACCAATCTGTTCTAGGGTAACTGTTCATAAAAGTATCTTCTCCATTAACAACATACATACTGTGATGTGCTTTTACTAAAGCTAAACGATGGGGTTACCCTGTTCGCCAAAATCTGAAGATGAGCAAATGCTCGAAACCGGTGGAGAACTACAAAATTAAAGAAACAAGAACAAATTACATGCTACTAAGGAAAAAAATCTCAGGGACTTGTCAGAAATGAAAAGCTAATCTTCAGCTTGTACATTATTATTCAAGTCTTTTGTACAAAAAGCAATAATGCCAAGAAAAACCAAGATACAATTTGTTTGCTTTAAATCATGCTGTCCCTCAGTGGGGCACTTGACCATGATATTGTTCAGAAACTCAAACTGGATGTTGTGTCACATCCATCTGCAATTTTACAGATAATTATGACGTGCTGTTGAACATATGATTAGGTCCGTATTGCTGGATTCTGATATTTCGGAGAATGCTTCTGTAGTTTCAAAACAGTTTTCGTATTCTCATTCATCGTTAGATTATAAAGGAAGCATGCTTGTAACGAGACGGATAAAATCTCAAAAGCAGTATTGGTTTGACAAATATAAAAAAAAAAATTGAAGCAGGATTAAAACAGTTTCAGTAATAAATAAATATTATTTTAAACATAGGTAAGAATTTTTCCGTTACTACAATAGACTGACAGCTAATGTAAAATAATAATGGGAACGTGTTCATTTTTTCCCCTCTACGCCATGACTTCGGCTATTCAGCCATTCTATGTCGCACACCACAGTATAAAAAGGCTGCGTTGGCGATTGATGTTTGTTTAGTTGGATATGATGTTGTTTGTTTAGTTGGGGTACGTGAGAACAATCTGGGACGCGAACAACTTCACCACCCCTTTATCTGTGTTAGTGAAGAAGTGGATAAGTAGAGGTGTCTGGAGTTTTAAATCTGCAGTATTCCACACAAAGAACTGAGTATTTGTTCAAATTTAAATTTTAAACCATCTCGCTTTGTCAAAAATCAAACAATAACTTCTTGAAAGTGTAGGGAACAATAGTTCTGTGATAATATAACAGAAAAGTGTAGGATATTTAATACTTCAGCCTATTTGAAATATTTAGCACAGATCAAACTACGAAGCTCATAGGCAACGGCCGAACGAACGAAATCGATTTCTTCTATTTTATTCTATTTTATATAAAGTGAGACTTTTATTTTTAAAAAAGTTTTTTATTATCAGTAAAACATAAAAATTAATACAATTTTTTTCTCTCTTCTGATTATTATTAATTAATAACACAATTTATTATTTCACATTATCTTCACTAAAATTACTATTTTCTTTTATTTTTTATGAATTAACAAAACTCAATTGTTTTTCAAGGAAGTCATATTAATATTTATTTTATTTAGATTTTTTTTTTGAGTTCTCTAAGAAAACGTAGGCCTCTAAAGTATTATTTTTAAATTCGCCCCCAAAAATGTCATGTTCAATGTTATGTAAAAATTATGCAAAGGCTGGTAATTTCTAAAAATTATTTGCCTAATAGCTGTGATAAGCACACAGGTTAAAAAAAAGCATTCCTATAATATAACCCTACTAAACCAATTTGAAATTCTGAGATGTTCCCAAACCGCTCCATTTGAATAAAATATCCTTTTTATAATTATATAACAAGAGAAATAGGAAGAATGATCTCAGCATGCAATAACTTTTAGCGACTTTATCATTATATTGATATTAATCACAAAAAAAAAAAATGTTATTCATACATATAAATGCAGCAGTTAAAAAAATATATTACTTTATTGCTCTGCACGTGAAGAACACAATACGTTTCAACTTTTTGTTGTAAAAAAAATAATTGAACGACCATAAGCAGCCATCTTCACTGAAAGGATCCGAAGTGAGATCTGGATTATAACTATAACAAAATTACAATATATTAAAGAATAAGTACATATTTGTAACAAACAAGATTGGAAATTATAAATTATAGTGCAAATGTTCAAAATTAATTTCGTACTTAATATGTATTATAAAGGGCCAGATCATCTAGTAAAATTAATAATAAAATATTTCAATCTTATTTATAATCTAATTTGGTAATCGTACATATTCTTCTATGTACATATCCTTTTTACAGTCAATTTTTTTTATAACTTTTTATTTACAACTGTATAATAAGTAAATATGCTAAAGACGGTAAATGGCGTGAAACATCCAGTGATGATTACCATTAGTCAACAAGATGATCGCGGGGCCAACGATCCTCAGTCGCTTCGAGGATTAGAAGGAAGTGTGGTTGAGAAGCTAGATGTTAAGGATGTGTTAAGTTTTTGTGAAATAGATTGTAACGAGTTTTAGCAAGTTCGGATATAAAAGGAATTTTGAGATCTTTAGGTTACTGACAAAGAATGGAAGGTTTACAATGCGGCGGAGGATTTTAGATTGAAGGTTTGTAATCGGTTAATATTAGATCGTATAGCTGATCTGCAGGGTTCAAATCAGTAAGCCCATGTAGGTGCTAGGAGAGATAGATACATTCGCCTTTTATTGAAATGTTAGTTGATCGTTGATCCAGTAGTCTGGCTAGAAGCTTGTATCTTTTATTTAGTTCTATTCGTTTAAGTCGTGTATTCGTTGCAGGTGAGTCTCTTGTCGGGGTAGAGTGCATGGTCGGCTAAAGAAATAGGAGAATTATATAAGAAGACAGAGGCAAAAGTTTTTCTTTTCAGCATAAAGACTATGTATTTTGATTTATGTGGATCGATTTTTATTCGCCACTTTTGCAGTCCAGGTTCTAAAGAATGTAGATGTGATTGTAGAGAGCGAACAGAGAATGTGAGGTAAGTATATGTGGAGAAAATTGCAGTGTCGCCAGCAAAGCTGTAGACAGACTGAATAAAGCAGTGGAGCTAAGACACTTCCTTGAGGTACTTCAGCAAGAATAGGATGTATAGAATACCGGGAAGGGCCTTCAATTATCTGGAAAAATCGTTGGGAAAGACAGGAATTGAGAATGAGAAAGTAAGTCTACGTAGAATTCGCTTGAGTTTCAATAGTAGATCTCCGTGTCATACGCGATCGAAGGCTGTGAAATATCTAAGAATATTTCAGCGCAAAAGTCTTTGGGTTCAAGGGAAGTGGCGATGGTGTCTACAACACGATGAGCCTGCTGAACTGCAGAGTGGCGGCTCCGGAAACCAAATTGATGGTTTGCTGGTACTTTCAAGGTCTCTACAATTTTTAGAAGACGCGGAAGAAAAAGTCTCTCAAATACTTTCCCAAAGATCGGAAGGAGGCTAGTAGGGCTGATGAGTTGGTTTTTTTAATTGGTCGTTTGACTTGAGCGAGATAAGTACTTTAGGAGGAAGAGAAAGAGGTAAAGAGCGTCTGGCTTGTGTTAACTTCTGTAGGAATTGTTGAATATGTGGTGAAAATACGATGGATGAAAATCCGATATCGGTCAGGGACAAAAGGAATATGCATGCTACGACGGATAAAATACCAGATTCTGAAGGAATGTCAGGGTGTGGGATGAAGACAGGAAAGGTGAGCTGCAAATAATCTGCTTTTTCTTGGGCTGATTTGGCTGAAGTATCGTTAGTAGAATGGAGAGGTGAAGAAGTATGTTGGAGCTTTAAAATTCGTCCAGTAGCCGTCCAAAGTGAGTTGTCGTCAATGATTTTGTATATTAGACATATTGATTATTGTAGAATTTGAGGAGTTCTTTTTTAAGTTGATTGAATTGTTGTTTATGAGAAAAAGTATCTTTCGTTACCAGAAAGACCCAGCTCGTCGTTTCTGAGTTATAAGAGATCTTTGTAAAGAGGAAGGTTGTTTGGTATCCGTTCGGTTCGTGTAGTTGTACTGTTTGTCGTCGCTTGCCTTATACTTTGTTGAGTAGCAGCCATGAAGTTGTAAGACTGTATCGTCTGAAATGAAGTCCCTAAAGGAGTCACGGTCTATCGGTTCGTTGATTAGTGTTGGCTTGAAGGGAGCGTTTGGGATGGGTTTCTATAGCAAGCACAACGGACTGTGGTCAGATGATAAAGTGAAGAAGGTCAGGGCTTGTTTAAAGCAGCAGGCCGCCTGTAGTCTTTCACCCTAATTTAAAAAAAAAAAAACTTCAAATCTTAAAACACAAAATAACCTTTCGCTTATCCAACAACAATGAAAATAAATTAAATGTAATTTCTTTGAATTTCGGTCAGTTTCCTCTATCTCAGAAACAGTAGCTGTATTTCACGGCACAAATGTCGACAGTTCTTTAATAATTTCTTACCAGCTCAATATTAACACTGCAAGTTTAATCAACTTTCAAATTTTTAATATGGCTTAAGCGTTCAAGTATATTAACAGTTCAGCCTTAGACATTGATATCTTTAACAAAATTAAAGACGGTTAGGTAAACAAATTTTGAATTTTTGCTAATAATTAATATCTGACCTGTATATATCACATTCGGACATTGCAACTTCATCTTGAATGGCCGCCCAAACATTTGCTCTGAGTGATCTGTACTGTTCACCGACAGTGGCGCTCAAGTTACTATCCACAGTATTCATTACCCACTGTAATAATTTCTTTATCTGTTATATTTTCTCAAAAATAGTCGCATAGTCATTTTATACTGTTTTAATATCGTATATTAATGTATATTTAAGGCTTCGAAGAAATCCCTGTAAAGCTTTATCCGGCTTAGTATTCATGTCATAGAATTCATCTTCATCTTTAAAGTTTCAATTTGATCCACTTTCCAAAATATGTAACACATATTTAAATAGCTGGCCCTGATTTTTTAGCAAATTACATACAGCATATACAAGCATTTATACAAATTATTATAATTATCTAGTGGAATAAGTAAAATTTCTATAAGTGATAATCACTTTAAAGAAATTAAGAAAGAAAATAAATTCGATTTTTACAAAGCTAGAGTTCTCTTTACCTATTTCGATAAGAAAACTTTAAATACTTTTTCTTATTAAAATACTACTAGTACTTTTTCTTATTATAAACACTTTTACTTATTAAAATGCTTTTTAATAATAATTGCTATCCCACATGAAATTAAATTCTGATAAAATTTTATATATATAATATATAGAAACTATTATTACATTTATATACTACCTTGGCCAAAAGTATTAGGCACCTATGTAATTTCAATTAATTTGAAATAAGGCAATAAATTAACAAGCAGTAAGTTTTAAATTATATATTTTTAAATATTTTACATTAATTTCAGTATTTTGTTTGATCACCCTTTGCTCTTATTACGGCTTTCACGCGATTTGGCATACTTTGCACCAATCGGCAACAAATCTCAGGTGATATCTTCTCCCATTCCCCCTTAATAATTTTCACCAATTCATTTTTCGTTGAGCACTTATGTTTAAGCACTCTTTTTTTAAGAATGCCCCACAAATGTTCAATTGGATTCAAGTCGGGGGACTGTGCTGGCCATTGCAATACTTTTATTCCCCGATCTTGAAACCAGCGGCGAGAATTTGCTGCCGTATGGCACGGAGCATTATCTTGTTGGAACAAGACATTCTGTGGAGGACAGTTGTTAAATATTTTGTTAATTGATGGCTGTAATATCTGATCTAACATGGAGGTATACTTCTCACTGTTCATCCTACCCTCGCAAATAAACATTTTCCCAGTGCCTGCCGCACCCATACAACCATATACCATTATACTACCTCCTCCAAATTTAACAGTAGGAACCACGCATTCTGCTTTGTACTCTTCTCCTACTCTGCGCCTTACGTATGTAGTAGCTCCAGGCACAGGGAAAAGCTAGATAAAAAAAAAAGTTGAAAATCAATATTACTCTACATGGAATTTTTCTAACATTGATTATTAATTTTTCCTTTGTTTTTATTGTATTTTGCTCTATATTAAAAGTAGAATCTTACCTCTATATTGGTTTCATCAGACCAAACAATCTTGGCAAAATCATCGAATACCCAGTCCTTCATACTTTTTGCCCAAAAGAGACGTTTTAATTTATTTTTGACGGACAACAGTGGCTTTTTTCTTGCCTTACACCCTTTCAAGCCTGCAGCTACTAACCTTCGCCTAACTGTTCGAGCCGAAATTTCAGCTCCAGCACATTCACTAAAGGAGCTAGCTAATTCAGAAGAAGTTTTTTTTCCTGTCCTTAAGGGCTTGTCTTATCAAAATCCTATCTTCGCGACAGCCAGATTTCCTTGGGCGACCTGGTGTGTGTAAACTTTTTAATGAAGAAGTATTTTGGTATCTTCTAATGGTCGTTTACACTGCGCAACGAGATATTTTCATTTTTTTTGAAATTTGTATTTGCGAAAGTCCCTCCGATAATAATGCAATTATTTGACCCCTTTCAACTTCACTAAGTTCTCTTAATTTCCCCATTTTTAATAAATAAAACTGAAAAAATTAAAGCTGTACATTAGTTAGTTAACTGTACAATAGTAAGTTAGTACAATACTGCAATAACCATTTAACTGCATTCATTAACAAATACAAATTCGATGGAGATGGAATTTGATCTATTTAATCAACCTGAGGGACATTATTTGGTTTTGTAAACGTAATTTGTTTATAATAAAAAAAAAAAAAAAAATTATTCTAATTGTTTACACAACTAAACTTTTATTTAAAGGTGCCTAATACTTTTGGCCAAGGTAGTATATGAACTACTGTTATATATGAATTAAAACAATAATTCTCTTCCTAAGAAATGAGTAGCAAGGGAATCTAAAGAAAATGCTTAACATAAAGATTAATACTTCTGCATTGCAAATAAAATGTTTTTAATTTAATACCTGTAGACTAGGTTCTTTACTGAATTCATGACTTTTAGCATCTGAAAAATCATAATCCGGTTGGAAAGCAGCATTTAGGGTCGCTATCAAATAGAATAATGTCTTCCTGCTTATTGTATCGCACAGTGGGCCTTCTTCATCACCTGAAATACTGCGGCTAAGAGGAGAAAATATAAAAAGGCATTATAATTTTTCAATATTATTTTCTTAGTTTATTAATTGGCTAATAATATGCTAGCCTTACAATGCAGGACAATATAAAGAAATTTTATATTTTCAATTATTCATTAGGTTCCTCTTAATTTTTCGTTATTACTGACACAAGTCAAATACTTTGTGACCTTGTTTCAAGAAATATAAATGATGATACAATAAGAAGAATTTACTTTTTAAAAATATAAATTATATAATAACCTAACCTATAATAGCTTTGTCCAGGAGAAATACCCAACCCCGACTGAGGAGGTGAGAGGGCCTGGAGGTCATTCGGTGTGACTCCTTGTTCAGCATTGAACCTTTTATAGAGCTGTTTGTCATTACCAGCCATTTTACATGAGTAACTCTCAATTCTGCAAGTTATCAAATGTAAATCAATTGACAAAAACCATAACATAATAGATGTAAACAACTTTATGATCACATAACCTACCTTCCAACAATTTTGCTATCTCCCGAATCAAAGCATAAAGCACTATTGAGTGCTTCAAATCGTGAACTTTCCAGAAGTTTCATTTCTTAAATATACTTCAGTACATATCACAGCTATCACAGTAATAAATAAATGTAAATTATTTTGAACAACATTAAGAAAAAGTAAAAACTCTAAGGTGCCTAGCCTTACCAAAAATAAGTTGTTCTGTTATAAACCCTCAGGTATAAAGAAAAATTTCCTTTTTAAACACAACTAGAGTATGCTATTGAAATTTGCTTTAACGGGGCACAAAAGTTCCTGAACATTATTTTTGGGTGAAGAAATATTCCTTTTCGTCTCGAATGTAGCAAACTTACTCCAGGGCTTATGTGGATAATTTTTTCTTGACTCACAAAGAGTGGGTGGTACATTACAAAAAAAGTTAACAGTCGAATAGAAATTAGTCTTGTTTAAAAAAAAAATATCACTGAAATGATTCGATGGTACTAACAAACTTCAAATGTATTAAGTTTTGATTGTTTACAAACAATGGCCGCTACTTGGGCTTTAGAATAACTACCGTCCTGTCACTGCACTAAAACGTACACTTAAACAATCTTGAAATACATAAATTTCATAAATGTTCACTGCACTTTATCATAGTGATAAATTACGTAATAACTATGAGTGATAAATATAATATTAGTCGCTAATGGATAGTTGCACTTATTTTTTGACAGATCCCTCCTTGGCACAACAAACAACTCTAATGGTTGACCCCACTAAGAGCTGACAATAGTATTTAACAAAACACTATATGCTATCATTCTGTAAAATTTTCGTTATATCTCTTAGAAAGATATAAATGTTCTATTTTTTAATAAATACTTCGAAAGGTTATCTAAAAAGAACAATAACAGCGATTAATGTAGAACAAATTAAACATAAAAATCAAATCTAGGTTGGCTGCATTTATTACTATTACCCATCATGCCTTACTGTCAGAAAGGACTTGCACAATATTTAGCCTCTATGCAAGGGTTCATGCTAGCCCCGAGTGGGGTCACAGCCTGTGTGAAAACAAGGCGATATATCAAGAGGCGGGATACTTTAAATTGTTGTATTTCGTGCGTCAAGAGACAGATATTATTATTCTACCTTTTTATGTTAACGGCTTCGTAAAGTTTAACATTTATTTTGTCATACGAAAGTGATCTATTAATAGATTTGTAAAAAGCGATGTTCCAAAGTGACCGAAATAACATAATGATGTAATAATTTATTTACAAAAACGGATACGCCAATTGTTCATTTCATCGACAGTATTACTATTTAGTGATTCTTTATTGATTTTGTGATATTTAATTCGATTTATAACTAAATTCCTATTTATACATGAATAGATAGATATATGTATTTTATAAATCGTTATAAGCAATGAATGAAAGTCCTCCCGTTTTAATTGGTGAAAGAGTTCTTTGGCTTGGAAGCGGAAGTGGATTACCAAAGGGCGCTAAAGTGAAGTGGATAGGACGTCTTCCAGAAATGGGCCCCAATTGGGCTATTGGTATTGAGCTGGTAAGATTTCACACCTTATTTTGCGAACTTGTATTTTTGGGGATCATTATTGAAATGGAATTTATTTTCAAAACTTAATTATTGTTGACACACGCATGCTTTAGAAAATACACATTGGGTGAGAAAATAAAGTATTCAATAAATTCCAGTAATGAGAAGTTATGGTACATTTGTAATTCATTTATAGACTATTCTATAAATAAAACAAATTGAAACTGATATAGGAACACTGCCATTTGACCAAATGCATTTTTATTGAAGTTTAAATTATAATTTTCCCTTAAAAACTGAAGTAAATTATTTATTAAATAATAATTTAACGAGAAACTTTTAAGTGTCGAAGTTCATGGAAAAATAAATGAAAATTGTAGATTTACAACAGTTTTACCCATTATTTCGATTCTCAATTTTCCATTTTTACTCAGCTTCAAAATATATAAATATAAGCAAGAAGTGAATTTTCTTTACTTCTTGTTTGCTCTTATTCCAAACGATTCATCTAAGTTACAATTAGGAAATATGGATTACCTGTCTGATACAAGTTGCTTTGTGCCATGATATAGCCTAGCCGATATCCAAAATATAGTTTCTTGTATCCATGGATATATGTATATATTTTCCTTAACTTATCAATAATTCTTTTATATTTCCGGTTCTGATTACTTTAGATCGGGATATTATTTTGTTTCACCCAAAATCTCTCTTGATAATTTGGCTGACAAAAGAAACATGGCAAACCCATTAAGTTGCTTAAAAAAAGTACTGAATATCTGAAATTACCCCCCCAAAAAAATCGGTAGTTATTCAGAATTTAGTTTTGAGAACAGATACTTCTAAGTAAGGTGTAAACATTTCGTATTTTAGTATTTCTCTTTCAATCATATTAATTACATAATAAGTGAGAAAGAAAATCAACAGATATCTTTTAAAACAGGATGAAGCGCTTCCTTATGGAGGTATCGACGGGACCTGGGGGAAACGAAAACTATTTGACTGTGAACACAAACATGGCTTGATTGTGCCATCAAACAGTATAATTACCCAACCTCTGCAAAAATTCGGTGAGCTACAGCAAACATTTAAACTAACATACAAAATGAATTAACTTATAAGTGTTTTGTGATATTGATAGTTGCTTCAATCAATGCGTTGAAAATTAAAATGTACCTGATATTAAACTTTGCATTATTGGGAAAATTTGAAGTAAAAAAATATCTGTATTATCCCTGTATTGCATTTCAAAAATATTGTAAAGGAAATACATGCTATTGGAATTTGCGTTTAGTCAAATCTTGCAGTGTATTATACTTTTAAAGGCAGCATTTTAAATTTAGATTAATATTTGTAATTCGTTTTACTAATCCAAACTGAATGAAATTTTACTAAAACTTCATATATGCATGAGCATATAAATTATGTAATGTAACAAGAATAAACTAACTTATTTTGTATGTTTATTTTATACACTTGTTTTACATATTAAAACTTCTTTCATTTTTTTGTATCTAACAATAAAAAAGAAATAATGAATACTAAAAGTAATCATGATGCAAATTATTGGCAGAAGAACGAGCCATAAACCTTTAGACATGCATGATAAACCAAGCAACGGAGACCTCAATATAATATTCCTATTTTGAGAAATGGCAATTCAATAAAAAAATTGGGCTCGATATGAATGGTAATCCATAAAAACGGACGAATAACATTGAATCAGACCATATAAAATATGAAATTGAATATCAAAAATTCCGCACAATTATGTAAAATCAATATTTTTGGAAAAATATTTCAAATAGAAGTGACAGGTTTCTATCCATGTTTAATTAGCAGTCCAAGTTTAAAAGAAATAGTTCGAAAAAATTCAAAAAACTCAAAAACCTATTTTATAAGGCCGCACTTCCGATGAACTCATTTCCTACAACTTTGGATTTCTAGCAATCATCTAATGTATATTAATATTATATAAGTGATAGAACCATATATTCTATTGAAGTAGTAATTTAGAAGAATCTTTACTGTTCCGAACCTCCCAAAAATAAATTTATTTTCAGATAAATATTTAGATACTTATAATATCAAATTATTATGTATATTCAGATAAACATTTATGTGAGTAAATAGTATACGAAGTTTAAAGAAAATAGTTCGATCATTTTCGAGAAAACGCGAAAATGTGTAAAATAAAAAATATACTCAGTATAGGTTGCACTTTTGGTTGATGGATTTTGCCCGGAACCTACTTGTCAGATGCCATGGTAATAATACCTAGACGGAATACACAGTTATAGCGAGTTTTTATTTTTGAGATACATATTTTGTTCTTACAACACATACTTACCGACCATTCGCTAAAAAAATTTTTCTTATAGAGAACCTCAAAACATTGAAAACAATCTGACACCATTGAAATACTTCCTCTTTCTTATTAAGAGTAAGAGAAAGTAAAAATTTATTTTTCCCTTAGAAAATAAATAACTACTGGAATAAAATATCGAAATTAAGATTGTTACGTCAACAAGAATGCGTTATAAAGATTTGAATTTTAATTTATATATATATTCGTATCTGAACAATTAGTCCCATGCATAAATAATAATCTTAAAAAAGGTTAATGAACTGAAACTAAGATAACACAGAATGATTTTAATATTGCAAAATGAAAATAATCTTTGTAATTCAGAAATATGGCTAGTTATATTAATAACTAGTTAATTTCCAGAAGAAGCTGGAGTTTATGTGAATCAACTTTATTTAAGAAAAAAAAAATGTAGTGTTTCAGTAAGAAAGTGATCATCGACATTTTGAATTTACTCATTTGCTCCTTTTTGAACACCTCAATTTTCTTACTAAAAATTATTATTATTTTTATATCTTTTGGCTGTAAAGTATATATATATATACTATATGTATATACACATATAAATATATATATAAAACATAAACTCATTTAATAATATGGGTCAACTTTTAAACATTATAATGAAAAGACCGACAAACATTATAACCGTCCTAAATTTATGTTGATTTGAATTTCCGTTACATTGCATAACTATTCAATACAATAAGTAGAAACACAATATACGGATCAACTAAAAACCGGAAAAACGAATTTGTTGTAGAGTTGCTAAAACACTATTGATTGTAAACTGTAAAAAAGCTAGGTAGCCTAGAACATTAGCACAAAAAGACCTATTCTTCAAATACTGCCAATTAAAAAATATAAATTCCACAAAAATGAAATATTTCATGAACATATCCACTTTTATGAAATTAGGACAATACTGAAGAGTAAATAAATAATGCTGACCAAATTCAATTAAAAAATTATTCAAATAATGCTCCATCTTTTGCTAATTCCAAAATGAGCAAATAAAATTTTGAATGATACTTTAAATTTTTCCATTCGTTTGTTTAGAATTTTTATTAATTTCTCTTATTCCCTAGTAAGAGGCAGCATTGCGATGGCGTCAAATTTTCGAAATTGATTTTTCACCGGAATACATGTTTTGAGATCCCTGAATAAGAAAAAAATGTTTTCAGCGAATACTGTGTGTTGTTTGAACAAAATGTCTCATAGACGAAAAATTGCAGAAAGTTCAAGTTGGTATTCCGTAAGTTATTACCACCACTTCAGCAGATACGAAGGGGCAAAATCCATCAACCGGAAGTGCATTTCAGTCTTTCGCTATTTTCTCGAAATAGACTGTTTTCTTTAAACTGGTCTATTATCTACCACATAAATTTACCTTTTATGTGAAAAATTTACGCAGAAAATTGATTTTTTGGGGGATCTGAGAGAACAGTAACGTTTTGCCTTCTTCTGAATTACCACTTCAAGACAATGTATAGTATTGGCTCCTATATAATATAAATATCTTATTAATACCCTTTAGAAAGATTGCTAGAATTCCAAATTTTAACCGGAAGTGCCTTAAAATAGTTTTTTAGAATTTTTTTCGAAAATGGCAACAACGTTTTTTCTTAACCTTTGAATGCCTGACTGCACAGATACAATTCTAAAACTTTTATTTAAAAGATTTTTCGGGATTTTTGGGGGATTTTAACGAAATTTGCGGCGTTAAATTTCAAATGTTGTTTGATTTCCTTCAATGCTATTAATGCTGTCTCCTGGACTACAATCTACATTGAAATGACTACCTGATCCAGGGGTGCAACCATCACGTAACCTGATCCATCTACATTTATGTTTTAGTGCTCTGAAAAAAAAAATCAATTTTTACTTTTTTATAATTCTATTCAGTAAGGAAGTGAGTGTTTCACACCAGATTTTGATTTAGATCATTAACACGGCTTCCTCATTGCAGGTTGAAATTTGAGAAAGGCAATTTTTTCGTTAAAACTAAGACAATACCTATTTTTTTTAGAGATCTATCTGTTGTATTGATAGCACTTCAATGAAAGAGATAGTCCTAGAACTTCTACATAAAGTGTTTCGAGTGTAAAAAAAGTTCTTTACAGCTGTAAATGAGGCAAATTTTAAGAAATCTTGTTGAAGTTGTTTCGAAAAAATCGAGAAAAATTGTAGAAATAAAATTTAATTGTTTGGTTGATTGATTTTTGACTATCTACTAAATGTTACTTCAAAGGAATTTTGAGTTTTGAACTGACTATAACTTTTTACTTTTGTACATAGTGTTTATATATAAACAAACAGCTCAATTTCTAAAAATAGTATTTTCGGATTCTGAGTGTCTCAAAACATGTTTCAAAAACCTAATACATTGCAAATACTTCGTCCAACAGCAGTAAGGGATTTCATTGCTTATCCAAGGTCAAATAAATCTTTTCCAAAAAATACTTCATAATATGACATATATACAAATGTGAAATTCTAATATGTAAATAAACAATAAATACAAAATTTGTTTACCTATCCTTGAAAAACAATATACAGTTTTGTTTACTGTTAAGAACAGAAGTTATGTTTTATTCTAAAAATGTTTTATTTATATCACCGGGAAATTATTTTAATCTTCTATTTTCTATTACGCAAACCATTGTGTGTTAAACTAGATTTTGTTATCTTTAATAGGAAGTGTACAAAAGGGCGACAATTTCTAATATTTTTATAATGATTAGCCAGAAATTTGGTTAAATATTTTTTGATAAACAATAATTTAATAATTAAAATTTAAATTACTTATACTAAATAATATAAGTAAACGTTGAACAATAGAATGACTGTGACATTTTAAAGTACAATGTATTTATAGTATTGTGATCGTGTCAAATTTTTGTAATCGAATCATTGGTCTAAAGTAATTCCTTTAAAATGCCACTTAGTGGAATGAAGGTTTCCATCAATCTGTATAATAATAAAGTACGTTCAAAGGCATTGGTAGAATTTCAAATTCGTAGAAAAACTATTAATTACAAGTACGATCTTTTATACGTTTTGAGTTTCTGCATTTTCTCGAAAACGGCTTTAACGAATTTCACTGTTTCTACTCCTACTAAGAGGAAGTATTGCAATATCAAATTATTTTCTAAATAGAGTTTTCCCAGGAAAATATGTTTTGAGGGCCCCTAACACAGAACGTAATAATCTTTTTTATCTGAAACTATTTGTCAGGATAATTGATTTTTGGAGAGTTCTGGGGCAGCATAAAAACGTTCCTCTGAAGTGCCACATCAGAGTCTACCATCTCAACTATAATAATATTGTTAAAATCACTGCTAGAATTTTAAGTTGGAGGAAAGCTGTTTACTGGATAGATCATTACATTTAATAGATTTCTGGAGTTTTGGAAATTTTCTCGAAATAGGTTCCAACAATTTTCGAGTTAACATTCTAACTTGGAATACTTATAAACCTATCACTTTTATTTCAAACATTTTTCTGGAAAAATTTAATTAGATTGGAGTTCTAGGGAATATGTGAGATCAACTTAACTTTAAACTGCCATTTGAAGTTTTACTGGGAATGAGAGAGGGGCCGCCCTACAATGCAGGCATATATTCCTGTAAAACTTATGACCTGAAAGCCATAATCTCCTCTACTTCCAAAAGAAATTAGTAATATAATAACAGTTTTAATTTGAGCAATACAATTTTTTTTAAAATTTAATCAGCATGAATTCAATGAAAAAGATTATTTCATATTAAAATTTTCAAATAAAATATAAAGACCATACAAATTAAGCAATAATTAATTGGTAAACTAAACTTTGCGCCAATTTTAGTTTTGAAACTGTAAGTAAACCTAAATGTCCAGTTTGCAATCCTTTCAAATTTCTCATTACAAAGAGCAAAATAGTATTAAGATAAATTCTTTCATGTTCTAAACCATATCATCTAAAAATAAATAAACAATAGAACCGTTCTAAGTAAATATGTGAACTTGTTATTTATTCAATATTGTTATAATGTAAATAGTATTTCAGTCATGGTGGTTGGACCCGTAGTGTTGAAAAATATCAGAAATCTTTTCTGTGATAACTTGCTTTGAGGTCATTGACCGGATAGCGAATTTATCCGAAACTTTCTTTTTACATCCTGAGGTATTTCTTTAACGGAATTTCAAGATTTATATCTTTTCTGTTTTGTAGTTTTAAGTGCTACTACAAACTTACATCATCTTACCAATCAAAACCATACATTCACATAAAGAAAGAGGCAAGGAAAGAGATCATTTGCAAAGGACTTTTTTTCTTACTAACGGACTCCGAAACATTTTTTACCAATGAAATTCAATTTTTAAAATGGGATTCGATTAAGGGAAAGTAATAAAATGAATTCATACATAAATAGATGAGGAAGGACGAACGCAAAAACTTTTTTCTTTTGAGAAATCTTTGTAGTAAATGTGAAATCCGTGAAAAATAACAGTTTACGAGTAGGCCTTCTCTAAAAAGGCAGAAGCGAACATTTGCGTTCATGGAAACATCTTCTAATCTAATTTTTTGTTCTAACCAAAATTTCGGGGGATATATATCTCTTCTGGTCCTCCCCTGATCATCGGTTGATAACAGTTGAATTGGGAATTTCTTTTTAATAACTCAAGATATTGGGTATCTTTTTCTTCACATTAAATCAAGATATAACAATACATTTCATCAGTACAATAATATATATCAAACAATAATGCATCGTATGTATGTACGTACATATTATCATATATGTATATGTTTTTTTCATAATTGAATTTTTTTTTTTTTTTAACATTTGAGTTGTCTGTCTTTACAATCTATCGAGGGAAACGCAAAGTAAAATTGAAATTCTATAATGCTTGCAAGATACTGAAATGGATTTTAACCCCATATTGTGTCGGAAAAATTGGGTAATTTTGGCAAGAATTAATGTAAACAACAGAACCAAAATTCTGTGAAATTACCCATCATCAAATAATACTTTAAATTCACAATTTTTTTTTATATTCACAATATTTAGTTGATTAAACACTAAAATATCATCAAATATTGTAATATGCTCAAAAAATGAAACTCAACCAGTAGAATAGAACAAGAAATTTGTTTACTTCTCTAAATAAATTTACTAGCAGCTGAGAGAGATGATTTTATAAATAAGTTTAGTTTACAACTTAAGTGGCTGATAAGGTAATGAACCATTGAGTTCATATCAGTTTGATGACATAAATTACTGTATGAAAATTTTAAGCGTAAAATTGACTGTCTTCCTTACTGAAAAATTTTCTGGTTTTTATTAAAAAAACTAGTATTAAACAGTTCTATTTAAGAAAATGTATCTCTTCAGTAAAATTACCATGTGTGATTTTTAATTCTCAAAGTATACTGACATATCTTTGTTATATAATAACAATAATAGTCAATTGTATAAAGATGGTAATCAAAAGCATTATAATTGAAATGAAATATTTGAATAAATGGAAGCAAAGTAAAAAAAAAAGTTATAAAACAAATTTGGCATATATTTTTTGTGACGTGTATCAGTATGACTTACTCTTGTGGACACCCAATGAATCACACTGATGACTCATTCAAATATTCTTTTCTTTAGGCCAACACAATTCATTTTTTTTTAAGTGTTTTTTGTTTTTTCGATTTCCCAAAATTGTTAATACCTTAATTTTAGCATATACGCCTGTGGGTTAAAAATGTAGTTTATTTTTTAAATATTTATAAGTTCGTGAATAAACAAATGAGTCAGTACATTAAACACATTTCCTGTCAAGAAAAAAATGGAACTACTCCAATTTAGAATTATCTTATTCTACTTTCTTTATTCCGTTTTATTATTACTATTTTTTTTAATAGAAAGAGTCAGAAAGTGTTATTATTCATTTTGCTTTAACACATGGACAACTAAATTTTCAGTTTTAGTCATGAGTGTTCAGAATGTTCCTGGTACAACTCATACAAATAAATTTTCTTTGTAATTTTCTTGATTAGAAAATCTAAACAAATGCCGAATTTACTCCTAGAAAATCTTACATGAAATAATTCATATGGCAGTCTTTTTCTTTACTATAAAATTGTAATTGACCAATTTTTTACAGTTCGTAATTTTTAAATAATACGTTTATGGTGGAACCATTCAGTATAAAAGTGGCACTTAAGAGAAAAGTTTTTATCATTATTCTCTTCAGAAAATTATTTAAAAAAATAAATTTTTTCCTAAAAAGAAAGGTTTAAATTAAAAATAGAGATATTTAATATAAAATTAATCCTGTTTACAGAGCACCGTTTAAAAAAAAGTGTGATATAAAGATATATTTTCAGTTTTAGGTGGAACTCTAAAAATATATATTTCCGATGAAAAAAAATCTACACAATCAGAACAATATTGTTCTTGTAAAATAATCAGAATTTAATAATGCATCAATAAAACGTAAACAAAATTTAACAATGATCTCCAGACTTTTTAAAATTCTCAAATTAACTATTATGGAACAAAATATCTATTTAATAAAATAATGATCATTGTTTATAAATGTTATATCATCCATAATTTTTGACAATCTCTTTAAAAGTTTATCAATATTTAATGTTAAAACAAAAATCTAGGTCAATAAACTTATCTAACATTATTCAGTTTAAAACAGGTCAGATGTTTATAGAATAATAAACACAATCAAATAGTTATTAACTGCTTATAGAAAGTTTTTTTGACAATGGAAATGTAAGATAGGAAATGTTATAAATACTGTGAAGTTATTGTAAGATGTTAGGAGTAATAACATTTCAAGTGTAAATTTCATTTTTGGCACGCAATCAAACATGTTTTTTTTCCAACGATATTCTTTAATACATATATATGGTGCAAGAATTTGTACTTTTCATATATTTTTTAAATTAAATATAAATTTTATACTTTACATGATAGAATTATTTGGGGAGTACACTTCGTAATTATATATGTACATATTAAATTTTCATGGTACACTTGGTGAATTTAATGTAATAATTACAAGGTTTCATGTTATTAATAGCATGCATTAACAATTTGTGGTTAACTCATTCAGATTTTACGTGTTCCCAACTTTTACTAACTTTTATTGTGTTTGGAAGAGTAGTGCAACCGTTTTTGACGACACACGCTCTAAGCCTGCGTGCCTGAGTCTGACCTTCGTTAGACTCAGATAATCACAGTTGGCGACCTACTAGTGGAAAGCCGGGTATTTTACTACTATAAACTACAAAACTGTTTGTTTAAATAATTTTTCCTTTTCCATTTTTTTTTTTTGTATTTTCTTAAATACAATTTTCAAATGGAGCAATTATTTGAAACAATTCAGTGTTATGAATGTAATAAACACTTTTATAGTTCTGTGATTATATATTTTGAATTTTTCGTATGGGCAAATACTATGTTTATATTTCAAAATAAAGAGGAAATCGCTGTCATGATGGGATAAAGAGACAAATAAATATAAAACTTATATATACTTCTAACATGTATAGGTAAGTAATATATAAATCAGCTTTTACATTATGCGATATCTATTTAATATTAATTTTTAGCCAAGCAGATTTAATTCAATAATTATATTAAAATAACTGATTACAATTTGTTCAGCACCTAATAGTAAAGATATATAAACACACGGAAAGAAGTTTTAAGAAATAATGTAGAGTGCTTCTTGTGTGAGATACACAAATAATGTAACTGATTTTGCTTATTACTAACATTTGAATTTTCATACCTTAACAAATTAAATAAGTGCTTACTTGACGAAAAGTATATCATCCTAGAAATGATTGTTGCGTCCAACTTCTAAAATAATTTTCAAAATGTCAAATCTTGCAAAAAACTTAAGAAAACAACATTCGTCTCTATTTTTAATAATTATTTACATTTATCTCTCTTTATTTTAATAATAACAATATTTTTATTAAATTTCAAATTTTGCTCATTTGTCCCAAAATAAACATACTATAGGTGGTGGGGTACAAGTGTTAACAAACAAAAAAAGAAAAGTACCTTAACTTATTCACAAATTATCGTTTTTCGTGCGAAGTTCTACTCGGTATTATTTATAATACCGTATAATAGACATAATATTAAACATATTTCTCAATTAACACAATCTTAATGAACAATTAGCAAACAGCAAAAATGTTAAAACCGGGTAAATAATATTAATTATATTAAATATAATGGTATGGATGGATTTATTATAGACGCAGAATCACAAGAGACTGAGAACTAGGTGATTGTTTTTACTTTCTCTAACTCTTATAGAACAAGTTTGCGATCGGGTCAAATTTTCGAAACTGAGTTTTCAATTTTCCCTGGAAAATGTTTCAGATCACCCTGGAATCAATTTTCCCAGCACTAAGTTAAGACAACGTTTACTTTTTAAGTTAATCACGCGCAACAGGCAAATTTTCAAGGGAAGTACAGTCATAGTCCCGCCAAAAACATTGTTAAAATAATAAATTTTTAGAAGAATTTTTGTTTTTCTTCTTTATATTTTCTTGCTGTTTAAAAAATATTGCGATCGTGTCAAATTTTAGAATTTAAGTATTCATCGGAAAAACATGTTTTGATAGAAACTTATCAAGCTTTTACAGACAGGCTGCCCCTCACTCACCTCTTTGCGGGGTTTTCAATTTTTTGGGAATCCTCAAAAATATTTCAAACTACTTTTTCTAATTTAGTACTTTTACTATAACATAGTTCTTTTGAAATACATACAAATATAATAGCCTCCATTTTCATACAGAAATATACTTATTTATGCCACTTCAAGTATCACAGACATTTTTAATTGTAATTAACAATTCATCTTTCAAATATGAAAATTTAATCTATTTTAGGGCCAATAATCATATCATTGTCAAAGAGCCTTACAAATAAATTACTTTTATTTTACAATATTGTTAGCAATAACTTGTGATAAAAGTATTTCATATTCTACTGCAACATGCGCTGTATATAGTATTGAGAATAATTTGACCTTGATGTGAACAATCTCCAACCCAGATATAATCAACAAAATCTTGAATATCTTTCCTTTTAATTACAACTTTCACAAATTTTCCCTATTAAGTTTTAAAAATTGTATTGTTTTATGTTTATAAAACTGTGTTTTATCTTTATTTACAAGCTTGGATTTTGGAACGTTACTGCTTAAACGATGAAAAGGTTCTATTAAATCTGTGTATCAGAAAGTTGGCATAATTAGGTCTAGTGTCCCATCGAAGAGACGTAAATCCTATCAAATTTTCAGGATCTTCAAGAGGAATTCTTCCGTCCTTTTTATATATGAGAATGATAGTATGAAAAACTTCCTTTATATTCGAGTCAGGGTAGAATATGTATCTTTACAAAGCTCACAAAGATGTGATCAAACTCTGTTAGATATTGTGTTTGCAATATTTCAATTTGTGTAAATGATAAGAGGATGAAAGCTGAATGAAAATTTTCTATATAATGCTTAATGTCAATGTATTATTTAAGCTCTTTAAAAAATTAAGCAGTTAGCTTGAATATTTGCTTGCAACCAACTTGGATCAGATCTTGTTTTTTGTGCCCAGTTTAGGTAGTTAGCTTGAGCTGATTTAGAAAATTAATTGATAATTCAAATAAATTATTTTTAGTAATATTGTAATAAGGTGGGGGCGGCGACATTAAGTGATGATTTCTTAGAGGAGGCAAAAGGCAAAAACTTCTAGGTAGGTGTAGCTCCACTAAAATGTGTATATAGAGACCGCGGTATGTATCTAAATATAGCGTACACTGGCTGTCCAATCTACATACATGCAGCGCACACATACACACATATAGCAGTAGTCAACTTCATAACCCTTCCGTTTTATACACTCAAATACTAATCCAGTATGGTTTAAAACATTTTAAACACACTTACCACTCTTAACTTGGATATAATTGAACTGGTCTTCTGGTGGTGTTGTGATGTTCGTTAATAACAGTTTTTTCCTCTGACTAATAGTTTTACACAAATGAACAGAATTGTTATTCTTTGTTTTCGTATAATCTTCAAAGCATTTTGCTAGCATAGATTTTCCATAAATTTAGTAAAAAGTGTTGGTTTTTTGTTTTTTGTGATCATCAAAATAAACCAGCAACTGCAGAGAACGGAGCATCATCAGTGCCGGTATTGGAGAGACCTGCAAAAAGAGAAACCAAGAGTGATCAATCTACCCAGACATTACCAAAGACAGAGGTAATCTACATTGTAAAATCACAATTTTATATAAGCTTATATATTATTATTATAACTGCTGTCAAATATCTTATAATATAAGGTCTTTCTTTTCCTATATTTTCAAACATGTTTTTCCGATTGTTGAAAAAATAACTAATTAATGTCCAGTTCAGGCCACAAAGATAATTAACAAAAAGTTCTTTTTCAGATCACAGGACAATTATTTAAGCAAGAAGATTATAAGATTTTATTAAAAAATAAGAGAAATATTTTCTCATTAGCGCACATTTATTATGAAAATTAATATTTATGATTAATTATAACATTGGAAGCGGAATATACGGGAGAAATAAAAAAAATACACATATTGAAGTTCAAAGTACACATATATTGTATAAATAAAATTAGTGTGGAGAAGCAATGTGATCCTTTATTAGACACAAGGGTAGACATCTCCCCGGTTTCAAAATATTACATGACTCTAGCACTAGTGAATGGTCCCGTTCTATTTTAGAGTTGGTTGGTAATGAAAGTGTCATCCACTACATGCACTGCCACTATATTATAAACAAGAAGAAATTATAAGAATGTTTTACCATCCTAGCAATATACCCTTACTTCAAGATGATATAGATATCTTTAATGACGCATAATTAAAATTAAATTTATTAAATGAATATTATGCGCTAGTCTTACAGGCTTATATAGGCACTACCTATTTTAGAAACGAACATGATTGGGAAAATGAGAAATCTAATTTAAAAAACATTTAAATTAGACACTAGCTGAACTCGGTGGCACAACATGGCGCATTTTCCCATTTATTTTCCTAGAAAAGGCTATGTAACCAGCATTCACCGAGTTGATCTTTTGTCTCATTGTGGATATTTGCAGTGATGCTTAAGAATGGTCTGGGTACAAATCTTTTGGAGAATTCCTTGAACGTTGATAATATTGAATCAAATCACTCAACCAAGATTCACTAACCTCTGTACAGTCTGAAGAAGTTTACCTGACAAAAGCAAACTCAAATATATAAAATCAGATTAGTCTTATTAAAGATAAAAGATAGTCAAACTGGAAATGTAAAAGAAATGATGATATATCACTTCTGTTTTGACGACTATTTTAGAGGGAATTCATAATTAGGCACATCCTCAATTTAAGATTTTTTATATCTTTGATGATATTTTTTTCTAAATGATTATGTTTAAAAAAAAAGAACCATTCCTTGCATGGAAATTGTCCCAAAACAAATAAATAAATAAATCTATATTCAGTTTATAAATAAATTCTTGAAAATCTAGATTTGTACTCCAACAAAACTTTGTAATTCTTCAGAGTTTTTGATCAATTCAAAGAACTAATTTTTACACCTTATCTAATGTTTTGGGTGAAAGTTAAGACCGTTAGCGAATATGAAAACAAATATAAGAAAAAAATATGTAAAAGTTCACGAATTTTATTGTAGGCAATCTGCAACGGAGCGAAACTAAATTATGTAAACTAACTAAAAAGGTCTACTTGCATGTTTCATGCGGTTTAATTGTTCCTTTTCCCTGGTGTTCATACTCACGATTTTGTTTACATAGATACTTCATAACAAAACAAAAATTAGGAAAAGAAATATACATTTTACTTTTAAAGTTAAGTTTGTTTACATCAGTTTATCATGAACTGATAAACTTTATTGAATATGAGATTAGGTCTCAAATTGCAATCTTTAAAACGCTTACTTTGATCTTTAGTATTGTACTAAGTTACATATGGTTAATAAATATAAATGTAGTTTTTAAATATTAACATTTTGTAAATATCTTTCTTGCTGATTTCAGAAAGAATACCCCGGGAATTCGAGGTCACTAGTATATAAACCTACTTCTTGTGAAGATGACAAAGTGCTGCAGGTAAAATGCTTAGATCCCCAATTACGAACTAGGCAACAAATTACAGAATTAGACAGGAGACGCCTAAAAGAGTTAGCCTTTTTACAACTGGCCAATAACCACCGCTCAACCGGACACTGTGAACAATTAAGTCTAGAATCGATAACATTTGAAGAAGAACGACTCTATTCTCTGTTATTAGAGCGTTACAGAATCCAGAATGTACTTGAAAGGGCAAGGAGAATGAACTACAAATCAGGTGATGGTTGGAGAGGTGAGAATAGCGAAGGAAGATCTAGTACTGGAGGGACAAAAAGAGATCGATCAAGTGGAATATTTTCAATCTTCAGGTGGTTCAAAAGAGACAGATCTAGCTCATTAGATTCTGAAGATAGTTATTCACCACAAAACTCTCCAGAATTGCTTCATAGGCAGCCAGGTTCTATTTGCGGTAGTGTTGATACACTGTTTAGCACAGCCACAGCAAACAGTTTCGCATTCGTACCACCATCATATTATAGACCTTTTGGTTCTGCAGCACAACCAGAAATCAGAATAGCATTAGGTCCTGAAACAGGTAGCTATAGGAATAGAATTAGACAGAGAGATAGGTTGAGACAGTTAGAACGTAATATTACTCTGAAAGAAAAATATCGATTATACGGTAGTGGTACGCTCCCTAGAAGTGCAGACAGAATCAACGAATTCCCTGCTGATTTGAGAGAGAGCATATTCCGCAGCATAGAATCTCCAGGAAGTAGGAATTCTACATTTGGAAGAAAAAAACGTAGAGCACCACAACCTCCCTCTAGGGAAACCTCGACAAGTGATAAAAGCCTTCCTGCAACATTAGCACTGGATGCACGTAGAGTTGATGACGAATTTAAGCAGCATAGAAGAGCTCTAAGTGAACCTGTGAAGTATGTAAAAATATCTTGTCATGTCAAAGGGAAAAGAAAGGCTCCTCCGCCACCAATAGCTCGAGTAGATAGTGAAGACATAAAAAACAAAACTGAATCTGGTGAAAGGACGTTAAGCTGGAAACGGAAAAAAAGACCAGCACCTCCGCCCCCTGTTAAAAAGGAAGATACTAGTAAAGAGCCAATCATTGATATTGTTAGAGAAGCAGCTCATGAAATTATAAATCAGGAATTAACTGCTAACGGTAGTGTAGAAAGATTAGAGGATACTAAAGCAGAAACGGCTTCTAATGCTTCCACTGTAGATATTGGCTCTTCAGACATTGTAGCGACTGATACGTTGAGATTAGAACGAGGAATTCTGAAGCCCAATAAGATGGAAGCAGCAATAGTTGAACCAAAATACTCTCCTTCCTCACCAGTCTCCCCACGACCCTGGTACAAGAGGCAAACCACACAAAAAGATCAACATCACTCCTCCAAAAGTAATGAACGTAAAAAAGATAAAAAGAAAATAGAAGAATGGATGCTTGAAAGTGGATTTCCGAGAAGAGTTATGACCTCGTCAAGCACAGATTCCAAATTTAATATATTTTCTAAAATGGACAAATCTGAGGACAAAAGGCGATCTCAGATCTCAATTCTCACAAATATAAGCGAATTGGATAGAGAAGCAGCAGAAATTATCCAAAAAGGAAAGGAAATGGAAAAAGCTCTGATTGCATCTCATGATGCTATGTTTTATACGAAAACTGAGGAAGAAGAAAAAGATAATTTCGCAAATTTGGACACAACTGTCGAAACGGCCGATAGTCCTAAAAGGACATCAACCAGAGAGTTAATATCCCTTTTTAATGCCATCACTAATGTGACGAAAGTTACAGTAAATACATCTTTTTTCTCTAGAGATGGACTTTTTAAGAGAGAGAGTAATGAAAAAAGATCTTCTTTATTTGTAGATAGAACAACGATTGAAGAAGAAAGAAATATCGAACTCGGGCAAAGAATCAGCAATGGCGGTGAAAATAGTCAGATAAAAAGCTTTACCGACATTTTATCAGAAGGCGCTAAAATATCTTCCTTAGCAAATATTTACAGAACTCCAGATGTTGTGGTTACTGATAGTAGTGCCTGTTCCAGTTCAAGTGGTGGAAGTGAGGGCAGGATAACAAAAGTGACCATAGAAGAACTTGATGAATACGATGCAGAAAGAAATTCTAAGGCACAAGCCATGTATGAAGCACATAGACTAGCCAGACATCAATCACCCCCAATTCCGACTATCACAGAAGTGTCAGAAAGTTCTTTTAAATCTAGTCCCGCTTCAACATTAAAGAGTACTACTAGTGATTCCACATCATCTGAGCCACCTTCTCCAGTTCAACCCTCAGCTTCCACATCTGTACTTAAATCATTGGTATGGGTGTGTCCTAGATGTACATTGGAAAATCTACGCTGGAGAATTACATGCGAAGCTTGTGATATGTGGCGCCCTATACCGTGTGAATTTAAAGAACAATCACAAAAACCAAAAAGTTCTCTTTTACCCTTGTTGAAGGTTGTTGAGAAAAAGGAAGTAGAAAATGATAACATCAGAGTAACAAATGAAAGTAGCGAAATGAAGGAATCTGTAAAAAAAATGAACCCATCTGTCAAAAGCGATGAATTAATAATAAAAGAAATAATCACTAACAGAGAGAGTTTAATTGATCCTCCAAAGAAACCTTTAGAACCTGAAAAAACAGTTCGTGAAAAACAAATTAGCGATGTAGAACTGCCTCAAAGTATCCCGTCAACTTCCAAGATCGAAACTGATGAAAAAACAGAAGTGATCACGAGAATACAATCTCAACCTCTTCCTGCGCTTCCCTCGGATATAGATATGAAGAAAGAAAGTAAGAATGACGATTCGGACGATCCACAAACTGAAGAAATACGCAGAGCTAGGCTTGCATTTTTCAACAAAAACAATCAAAAACCTAGTAGAGAAGGAACTTTAACTAAAGAGTGCCAAACATTAGTATCAGAAAAGCCTGAGGCCAGTATATCTGAAAAAGACGATGACAAAAAGAAATTGAGGGAAATGCTTAAAGAGATGAAACATTCGTTACCAAAAAGGCCAAAACCAACAAATGTTTTGAAACCAAACGCAGATGAAGAGAAAAAAAAACAGGATGGGCATCAAATCCCTCAGGAAAGATTAGGAGCTATAAGCAAAATCCCAAACCTCCCTGTTAAAAAGAAGAAAGATGTAATAAATATAAAAGAAAGTGGTACGCAGGAGGATATTACTAAATGCGATGATAACGAAAAAGCAGAAGCCTACTTAGTGGAGAGTGAGACAATAGTAGAAGAAATTCACTATAAAAAGCCCCCAGAGAAAGTGTCCAGTTCTGTTCAAACTAGTTCGCAGGTAAGACCGATTCCAATGGTTGAAAAAAAGCCACCTCCTGTAAAGGAAGTAATAGTACCAATTACAGTAGAGGAATATAGAATTAAAGATGGCGTCCTGTACACTTCGATTACAAAGAAAGCGAAGAGAATTGGAACTGGTACATTCCATTTAATGAGGCCTAGAGATTTTGCAAATATCGAAGCGATCAAAACAGCGAGGAAAACTGCTACTCACATCTATGCTAATGTTTCCTCTAGTGATCCTAGTCCAAGCACTTCTTCTGATGGGCCAGAACCATCACTTCCTTCAAAAAGATCACCGATTTTATCAAAGAAGTCGTCTGATTTATCATTGGAGAAACTATCTTTGCAGCTTACCAAACCTCTCGGAGTTGCTTCGTTCAGAGGTATTTTACCAATTTCACCTATTCAATATATCAAAAATTTATTAACATGCTAATCATTTGTGCTAAATTAATATAATTGTTTATATTTATATTGAATAATAAAATTATATTAAAGTTTTTCTACTTTTAGCGGGACTTGCTCCAGGAAAGGAAAACAATAATATGAATACACTTGCTGTAAATAGATTGTTGAGGCGTCTGGAAGCTGCAATAGTTAGTGGTCAGCATGAACTAGCAGCGGCATTAGCTAGAGAGCTGGCTCAGATGCAGATTAGCTGTTCAGTTACTAGACATAAACCTGAAACTCCTACAGCAATGATACCGTATGTTTGAATAGAGCCTTTTTAAAAATATTTAACTTTCCTATTAAATAATAATAAATCAGAAAAAGTATCATTCTTTCAATTTGTTATTTGTAACCTGGCATAGTAATTTTGGAGTTTTACTAAAAAAAATTTGCTTACATAGTGTGGATTTGTTCGTGGAAGATAAAACATCTCATCAGGGACCAATTGCGCTGAGAATTAGACCAAGTATGACCGTACTGCAATTAAAACACAAGATGGAAAGAGAGTATGAAATTCCCCTAAAAGTACAACGATGGATTTTAGGACGAAAACTAGCCAACGATGACAAGGCCACTTTAGAGTCGATGGGAGTTGATACTCCAGGCACGCCCATTTTCCTGTATTTAGTCGCTCCTGGTAAGTGAAGAATGTTTGTGGAATTTTGAAAGGATCATGAAATTTGAAATAATGGGATTAAAAATAATATATGATTTTTTGATAGATCAATGTATTTAACTAAATATGTAACAACAGGCACAGATATAACAGAAGCAGCAGGAATTTCTAATGAGACTATAGAAGTTGAGGAAACGCCGACAGTTATAACGATTGCCACACCTGAAGAAGTGAAAGTTTTGGAAGAAGAACCAATAGTCGAAGAACCACCAACACCTGAAATTAAGGAGGAGCCTATTAATCCAAATGGAACTTTAGCTCTAGGTAATACCCCTTAAAGCAATGGTCACAATCCCCAAGTTATTATAATATATGACAGGTAAATATAGAGAATTTTTGTCAAAGCCAAGAGCCAGCTAAGAATAGAAGTATGAAATGTATCAGTTAATATCTTCACTTCTAAATCTGAACAAGCTCTAAAGTTGGATTAAACAAGGCTCTTTAAATTAAATAAGGGTTACTTATTAAACAAAAAAAAAGATCCAACTAGAAAACCTTAATTTTCAAAAGTTCTCCCTAACCATGAATACCTGATTTAAGGTTGGAAATGTGAGACCTGTACTTTAGTGAATAGTCCAACAAGGCCTGGATGTGCAGCATGTGCCTCAGTACGACCAACAAATTACGCAATTCCTCACAAATATGTGGCAAGTGAAGCTGAAGCCAGGCGTCTAGATTTGGAAAAACAAATGGAATTAGAAGCTGTTAAAGTTAGTAATAATACTTATTAAGTAACAAAAAAAAAATCCTGAAATGCTCTTAGTTATGTTCTCTTTTAATTACAGGAAGCCGAAAGAGAGGAGAAACAATTAAATTATCAAAAAATGTTGGATTTGGTTGAAAAAGATGATCTAATTTTATATACTGAAGAATTTGAATGTCCTGTTTGTCTGATGGAAAGTGAACCTATGAACGGAATTGTTTTAAGAGAATGCCTCCATGTATTCTGCAGGTTGTAAGATTTTCAGAAAAAGGTCTAGCAAACACTTGTAAATAACAGAAGTATTGATAAATGCTGAAAAACTTTCCAATATAAACAGAAAAACCCACATTAAAGATAAAAGAGATAATTTTTCAATAGTTTCTATTTTATAGAGAGTGGTACAAACTCAGTGAAACCTAGGTTCCTTCTATAGCCATTTTGCACAGGTTGGAAATATTTTTCATTGTAATAGCCTTATTAAAGACCATTTATGTTAAAAATTAGACATATTGATGTTTCGACATAAGTAGAGTCATTCTCAAAAATTATTACTCTAGGATAACAAGAATGTTACTATATAATATGATTTTGAACGAATATCCTAGATTTGGTATTATTATATCCTAGATTTGATATATATTATAAATCAATCAGAATACATTAATTTCTTCTAAAGATAATGTTAATATTTTAATTTTTTTTTCTCTGAATAAATGTAATCTCCAAAAGAGATTTTTATATTATATTTATTTAAGTTATTTTTATATTATAGCTTATTATTTCTGTGGTTTTAATTCTTTTTGGAAAAAATTATCTTAAAAGATAACTAATACCAATCTTCGACCTTTTTAGGTAGTTATACAAGAAAACATATATACTTTTTCCGTTCCAAATTTTATTATATAATAACTTTCTAATTATACTACAGCAATAACTTTTGGGAATGGCCTACCTAAAAAGGTCGAAACGTCAATATGTATAATTTTGAAAATATATATGGTTTTTTTAATGAGGCTAATAAAGGGGAAATACTTTTAATCCATACAACAAGAAAATTGTATAGAATATATCATATAAATTAATAAATATTTTAGCCATTAGCTTGCAAATCACCAGAATGAGAATCTAAGAAAAAATTGAATTTATAGCATCATTTATTTGTTGTGACTTGAAGAATCCTTTGGCTGTTTTATTTTAGTTTTTTTTTTTGCCGAATTTAGACCTTGCCTTGCACAGACGGTGGAATTCAGCGAAGAGGCGGAAGTTAAATGCCCTTTCAGAGACAATAATTACACATGTGACAGCACACTGCTAGAAAGAGAAATAAAAGCTGTAAGTATTTTTTTAAAAACAAGAAAATACTAAAGAATGTTATTGTTAAATAATTAAAGTAACGTATCTGAGAGTTTCAACATTTCTTAATTAAAATATAACTAGCCCAAAATAGTTTAGGTCTAAAGTCTGGCAAGTACCTGATAAGACAAAATATGAGGTGGCTTTTTTTATTATATCAGTAATAAATCATTAAAACGTCACGAGAATAATAAAAAATATAATGTTTCCAGCTAGTGACGGCTGAAGTATACGAACAACATTTAGCTAAATCAATAGCTCTGGCTGAAACAAAGATTGGTAATGCATTCCACTGCAAGACACCTGATTGTAAAGGTTGGTGTATCTATGAGGACAATGTGAATACTTTCCGATGTCCCGTTTGTACGCATGACAATTGTCTTACTTGCCAGGTAATAAATACTTCACCTATCTTTACAAACTAAGTGATCGAGTAAAGAAATAATTATAATAATAAATTTATTCTATTATACGCAATAGAATTTTTATCTTTTTAGGCAGTACATGAAGGACTTGATTGTAAACAATTTCAAGAACAGTTAAACAATGACTCAGATACAAATGCAGAATCTAGGAGAACCAAAGAAATGCTGCAGGTATACAATTATTGTTAAGATAATTTTCAGCAAATAGGGTTTAAAACTGCGAACAACATGAAAAATGTTCTTTATTATTACTACTTTATCTTACTCCTGGTAAGAGGAAGTAGGTATTGTTAGTATCAAATTTTCGATATCGGGTTTTCACCGGATATACACGTTTTGAGATACCCTGAGTCAGAAAAAGTGTTTTAGAAAATGGTCTTTGTTTATGTGAACAGCCTAGCTGAAAAACAAAAAATCCCACAAGTTCAAACAGAAAGGTAACACAGACAGTAAGTTGTGAGTCAACATTTCTCAACCGGAAGGACCACTTTACCGATTTTTTTTGCGATTTTCTGTAAACTTCTTTTATAAACTACACATTAAAGAGCCACAACTTTTATTTGAAACATTTCTTTGGGGAAATTCATTTAAGGAGGTTTTGGTGAAGGAGTGTGCTTATGTTCTCCTGATAATAGTGCTATTTTACTTTATTATACAGTTCTATCATTAATATTAATTAGAATACAATATGATGCCAAAATTCTGGATTTGATCTGTGTTGTTAATGAACAATTTTTCGCTTTTTTGCGATAATCTTCATAAAAACACCGTCGGATTTCATAAAATTTGTTACATACGAATGCAGATTTTCTTGGAAATTTTTTCCCGAGCAAGTTCACTGAAAGAAGTTTTGGAGAAGGGGGAAGTTATGCTTTCCTTAGAAAAAATCATTTTATTAAGTTTACATTCTCCCATTGACATAAAATTGTGGACAAATTAACATTTAGTAAAAATTATAAGTTTGAATTAACATTTAGTAAAAATTATAAGTTTGAAGAAAATTGGCAATACCGGGTTTCTGTAAACTGCAGTAAGAGAAAGTTGTGTGAGTGTTTCACATTAGAGTTTTTACTATATAACTGATTACTATTTAATTTTCTATCCATATACTAGACGTTTTTCAAAGTTTGCAAACTATTTTATTAACATATTAAACAAACTTTTTACTAAAATCTGAACTGTTTTAATTAAATTCAATTTTTAGGAAATGGTTGACAGAGGAGAAGCTATGAACTGTCCGACTTGTCAGGTAGTTCTGATGAAGAAATGGGGCTGTGATTGGCTTAAATGTTCTATGTGCAAGACTGAAATTTGCTGGATAACTAGGGGACCACGATGGGGTCCAAATGTAAGTTTTTTTAGAACATTTCTGTTTCATACTCCAAACATTGCAAACATGCAGTTTTAAATTTACTAACAAAAACTGAATAAGCGAAGCGGAATTAGCTCAATGGTAGAGTGCTAGATTTAGGGCACAGATCCCGAGTTCGAGTCCAGGTTGATTGTGCAAAGATTTTGTTGTCACAGATGCCCCGCACTCATTTTTCGGCCCACTTCCTATGTATTAATACCAAATAGATCTTTTAAGTTATATCCCCTCCTTATATACACCATTTCACATTACAATGTTTTGTTTAAAGCAAACTTTTTATGCAATGCGTAATGTGTGAAGAAACTTTTATAAGGAAAAAACATATACTTGTAGTATGTAGGGTGCCCTACTTGTAGGCAGACACTGAAAACTCTACTACATTACTAAATCAAAATGTTGACTCTGTTAATCCATTTCAACGAATACTTGCACCCACTTTTCAACTATGGAAATTTGCAGAAATGCAAAAAACAAAAACTGACGTTCCAGAACAGATACATCTAAGAAGTGCAGCACTGTTTCTTTTTTATATATATTCTTTTTTCTACGCCATGACTTCTCGGCTATTTAGCGATTCTCGTCGTGCGGCCCAAAATAAAATGTTTTTTCTCTTATGATGGCGAACGTGAATCTCATTGGTTTGGCTTAGACAAGTTAATGTAGCTTTTAGTTTATGTTTGACCAAAAGATGTTTATTTTCATATATTTATAAAATATGGTCGAAATGCAGAGTTTTTTGTAACACGACTTCATTATAAGGCAATTTAACTGTTCATTCCAAATAATGTACCTTTACTCTAGTTTTAACAAATTAATCTAACACAAAAATCTCTCACTTAAAAGTTCATAAGGATTTAATGTGTCTTGTTTATACAAAAATGACTTCCTTGTCTCTTTATTTGTTTGCAGGGCAAAGGAGACATAAGCGGAGGATGTCAATGTGGGGTGAATGGTGTCAAATGTCACCCGAAATGTACTTACTGCCATTAACCAATCATTCAATTTAATGATTGATTTAAGCTATTTTTTGTGCTTTAAAAATTATATAATTTTTTTAAAAACTGACCACGCAATAAATTAAGTATAAATCGTATGGTAACTGCATTTGTCCTCTTTATTTTAATTTACTTAATTATCTACTTAAAATTACTTATCAATTGACATATGGTTTGGGATGAGTATCAGTATCTACTTTCACTCGTTGAGAATTATGGAATACTAATTGGAGCAATTAGGGAAAATTAGATTATAAATTGCACTTGTCTATTAACGCGTATTCATTGACTCTTAGGATTTCATGATACACGTAATACATTTGTCATTGAAAATTTCATTATAATGAACTAAACAGAAAGAAGAGGGATATATTTTTAAAATTGATTCATAGTGTTGAGTGGCTGTTAATTCAAGTTAAAGCGAGAACCAGGCCAAATTTAGTCAATAATAATGCTCAATATCTTGTATAATAAATTACTAAACTATTCAGGAGCCTTTCCTGCCAGTTTTGATGACATTAAATCGAAGGGATTTTAACAGGGAAGACCGTGAAGAAAAAAGATGGAAATTTTTTTAAACAAATCTGCATACTATTTCTAACAGACTTCTTACAAAGCCAACTGAATATTATTTTTAAGATTTATAGAAAGTCATATGCATTCATGGTTACATAATTACAAAAAAAATATTTTATCAATAGTGGCATTTGTAATTATTGACAGTTCGTTGAAGGTTAAGTAAAGCATCTGTCTCATAGTTTTTCCAAGTCTGAAAATTTGAAGGTTCTTGTAGCCATAATAAATTTACATTTTTAAACAAAAGACTGAGGAATTTGGATTATTTTTGCTTTAAAGAGGTTATCTGATTATTATTAGTCAAAATGATGGAACCTTACCAAGTCAATTATTTAGATTTCTACGATGACGCGTGTTACACTTTAAATTTAAGTCGTTTTAAAAAACTATCAGACAGTCAACGAAATACTCTACAACAGTGTTTCTTAAAAGTTTTGTGCCGTCATTCTGAGTACTTACCATCAATGAATAATAGTGCAGAGCTTGGCATATTAGAACGTCCTCCGCCTTATTCTGGTCATACATTCACAAAATTTTGCCAATCTCTTAAAGAATACCAAAGGAAAAGTAATAGGGTATCAGTACCAGAGCCTATCAAGATTGAACTTGGATGTTTACCTACGCCAGATTTTATGTTCTCACAGAATCCTGTCAATTTGCCAGAGGTTTATGAATCCAATAGTGAAGAAACTGAAACTGAGACAGAACTGAATACTCAACAATTTCCAGTGAATGTATTGTTTGGTAATGTGAATATATTTAAATATTTCAATGCAATTAGGTACCTTGGGCAACCACCGCCGGCAGTATCATCACTCTCTCCTCAAGTCCCTGTGCAATCATATATAACGTATTTATGGGGCGCTGCTATAGATCAGTATTACCAAGTCGCTCTACAAAATAATTTGTTATAATAATTGGCCTTCGTATGTCAAAAAAGAAGGAAAAAACTTGTAAACTGAACTTTTTTCTAATCATATTTGGGATAAAATTGGCAAATGATTTTCATCAGCATTATACATCTCTTATCAATAAAGAACACTGTTTTCATTGTACATTCGTAAATATGTTTTTTCTATACTTAGATTAAAACAATTTTCAAACATATGAAATCTTACTACCAGGTAATGCTGTAGTGCAATAGTGATGCAGGTATGTTCATTCATCAATTATTCTACTTTAAATTAGTTAAAAGATTGTGCCTTAAAAACAATAGATTGTTTTTAATGACTAAAGATTATAATAATCATAATAAGGAAGATCCGAAGTTTTACACTATTCTCAATTACTCAAAGTTTCTAATAATAACGCTGAAATTTATAAATTTAACCGTAAAGGTCTTTTAACCAATATAAATTATTTGCTTCAAGGGATGCAGGTTGTACGTATACAATAGCTCTTTGTAATCCAAACAAGTAATTTTGGTTATGCATTGGATTTCTTATAAATAATCACATGGATTTCTAATAAATAAGACTAATTAAGACAAATCATGACGAAAGATAATTCAACAAGACTGTACCAATTGTAACTTAATCATAACCTATATTTTTTTTTAAATATTCTTGAACTTATAGTATTTCTGGGCTATCCTAAATACATTTCTACTTCTGTCTAATAATAAAATAAAAATATTTAAGATATTATAAATAATTAATAACTTCTTAAGTGATATATCCCTCCGTGGTATTGAGAAAGAGAAACCCTCAGATCTTTTTGTACATAAAAATTCTCATCAAGTTCTATATTCGTTTCATACCATAATAGGCGCTTCATCTTAATCCTAAGCAGCGCCGGCCTGAACTATACGCGCACCAAGGTCTAGCCTAGAGTGCAAACATTTAGAAAAGCCCAACCTGCATCAATTACAGGAAAATATCATATCAGTTATGTTAATTAGACAAAATGGCTCCAGTATTTCTTTTTACTTGATATATAGTTATACATATACACCTATCACTTTTATTGAAAATTTTCCTGGTAAAAATTTGTTCTAGGTAAGCGTTCTTGCTAGCTTCCTTCTAAAGTGCCGTTCCTGTATATTGGACCACCCAGGTCGGCTCAAAAAAGTGCGAGTCCTGCGCAACGTTCTGCGCGGGACTCAATTGAAATTCAATTCAAACATCTTAATATTGTAATAATTTCATTAGTATTGTAATAATTTTCAGTTTATTATTTATTAGTTTATAAAATGAGAAAAGAAAAATTACTTAATACAATATTAAAGGGTGATTTGGATGGGGTGACCAACAATTTTGGGTGAAGATACAATACATTCATAACGAAAACAGACACAGAAACCCTTCGCTATTTTCAACTAACTAACTAACTTGCAGACAGAAGTTTTCTGTAGAAAAAGAAAATAGACTTTAACTTTAAATATAGCAATATTAGTTGATTACTCTTAAAACAATAAACTTATTGTACAATATTTAACTAATTTTATAGAAAAACTTTGGGTCAAATTCTGCCCAAAATATCATGAAATTGACTGTTAAAACTATGTGCCTCAATTCCTGAAGCCCAGGCAAATACATCTGTTATCATTTATTTTTTTGCAAGTATCTTTTCTATTTCTAGGTTGCGGGGCCGTAGGCGGTTGGGCCTCTTTGTAGGCCTTGAACCGGTCCTGAGACAAATTATATGTTCTAATACCTATATAGTATTATGGTGAATTGAATATGTTGCAAACATTTCGAATTTTATAAAAAAAGATGAATTTTTTAAAATTTTATTTTCTGTTTTTGTGCTTTCTTCAAACTGTAAGTAACTAGGCATAATACCCTATGACTTGCATTTGAAATATTTTTCTGAGAAAATGAATTTTATGTGTCCTGGGAGACTTAAGACGTTACGATTCTTCCCATTTTGCTTAATTGAACAAAGCATCAAAATTCTCTTCCTATTTCTAGATATGAACTTATATTGTTCTACTACATAACTTTAAAGGCAACTAAACATTTATTAATAATTCGAACTTTGAAAAAAATATCAATTAGAGCATAAAACATAGTAAAGGAAAGTGTGAGTGTTTCATACCAGATTTTATTTTTCTCATATTTTGTTTTCTGTAGGCCAAGATTAAAATCTGCCTGGTTGCCAAAAAAAACCCTTGGCTAGGGCTTAACTCTTAAAATTCATCAAAAAATGAAAACAAGAAAAAGAAAAGGCATGAGCTTATTTATAGGAGCTTTCACCCTAAATTGATGAACATTTTGCTATAGAATCCATTAATGCTAAGGTACAAATAAACGTTTATGACTGAATCTGAATTGTACACATTGGAAGTTGAATGGGATGCAATTTGGTTTGGCTTGCATAGTTGAAATAATAACTAAATCTTGATATATGCCCAATTTAAAGTTTGATCGCTCATCATAAAGTAAAAAAGTAGTAGTTGCATTGAACTCTGTTACAAAAATAAATTTAATAATTATTATTTGGTTGTTCTTGGCCTATTATTATGAGTAGCAATTCTTCGGTAAGGACAAGGCCAGATCTTACCTAACCGAAGAATTATGCTACTATAATAATTATATTAGAATTTGGATCAAATAACCGGCGTGGTTAAAAAATATTTAAGGTTCTCTCAAGTTTATAAATTTTTGGAAAACTATTAAATTTATTTTATTATTGTTAAAAATTACTACATCGCTGCATTAAAATAGTAATTTATAAAGCAAAATACAGTACCCTTAAATGTTATTTCCTAGATAACTATGAAAGTATATATTTTACCTTTAAATAACGCTATTTGCAATTTTCCTGAAGGAATTAGATTTAACTGAAGCAAAAGAGGTTCAAAATGTTTGAATATCGTTAAGCATTATCCTCTTTTTGGGTGATAGGGGGTTATTATTGAATAAAAAAAGAGTTACATTATAAATTATAGTTCGGTTATTTTTCCAGTAATTATAAGACCAGGTACAAGCTCAGTTGTGATTATGTCATCGGATGAGTCCAAATTGCCGTTCTCAATTATTGGTGCTGTAGATTTAAAATCTTTCGTTGCTGACAGCATTAGTTTAATACTGTCAAAAGAATCTTTACGCAAAAATCCTTTTCTCTTATCTGTGGTAGGCTTAACATTTTGGGTATTGTTATTATTCATCGCTTCAACATTGCTTGCTTCTTTGTTGTTCACAACATTACTTACTTCTTTGTTGTTGACTACTTTGCTTGCTTCGTTTTTGTTCTGTACAGTGCTTGCTTCGTTGTTCACTACACTGCTTGCTTCTTTGTTGTTCACTACTTTGCTTACTTCGTTGTTGTTCACTACATTGCTTGCTTCTTTGTTGTACTCTGCATTGCTCGCATCTTTGTTGTTTACTATCTGTTTACTTTCTTTTTCGTTAGATGGACAGGGAATTGTTTCTGTTAAATTCATGCCATTTAAAATGATATCTTGATCATTAACATTGTTGTTTGATGATTTCAAACTTTCCTTGTTACTGCTTCCAATTATGTTCTTGTTATTTTCTGCATCTAAGGTTTTCTTAGAATTCATAATATTATTTTCAATTTCACCAGCATTAATCATTTTTGGTGATTCACATTTTGTTGGAGAACTTTTCTTACTGATACTTTCCATATTTTCTGGTTCCTCATTTTCTTTCGTTGAACTAGTTCGCCGCTTGAACGAACGTCTTTTGAAGGCGGTATCCAACTCAGTGTTTGTTTTAGTATCTTTTCTTGGTGATTCTTGATAATTTGTTTTTCGCAACATAGCCTGTAAAAAATAAAGTTAATACGGTGATAAGTAAAGGTAATTAATAATTTAAGATTTATTAAAAATATTGCGTTACCTGAAAATTAAATGGTGGATCATCTTCATTTTGTGAATTTCTCCTAGTTATTTCCTTACCTTTTGTTTCTAATTCCAATATTGGGTCACTCTTTTTTCCTACTTTAATGGGTCTTAAATTTTTCCTAAAAAAAATTTATGAAGGACATTTTGTAGAGAATATAATATAATCTTTTACAAATCCTTACATTTATAGCTAATGAGAACTAAGCCAAGTGTAGTGTTGGAGGTAGAAGATCTGTACAACTTCTGATTGTAGAAGAAGCGATGAAGATATTTTTAAGCTTCAATTTAAGATTTCGAGACATGCAACTATTGAATATAGAGTGAATTAGGTGATCAATATTCTGTTCTCGAAATGAGATGGGACTATTAATAGTTCATAAGTTCATCTGGGAGTTCACCAGTCTAAGGTTCTGGTGTACTTAGATATTGTATTAATATCAGATATGTATTGAAAGAAAAGAGTTTGGAGAACCTTAGTTTGTGGTGGACAGAAACAGAAAATGTTATCAACTGTTTCACATATGGCCCCAGACAAGAATCTACCGGATTATCTCTGTTAACGGATATCTTTTGAACAGATCTGTTGCTTAGGTAGACATGCAACAATGTTTCAAATGGATCAACGGTAATATATTAAATGAGGGTAACCAAAAGGATATTGTTGAAGTAACAATACATCAACCGCCTTGCTAAAGAAGACCGGTTAGACTAGTCTGGAAAGATGGACATACAGGGATTGAAGGCAATGAGGAAGCTGACGAATTAGCAAAATTCCATTGTAATATTTTGAAAGTTCTACTTTAATATTTCCTGGACCTCCTTTTGCCTGTCTCAACATACTGCGAACCGAAACATACTGCGATGGGATTATCAAGAAACGGAAACTAGCAAAATTGGAGAAGACATTTGGTTAGCGCGAGAAGATGTCGACAGGCCAAAAGATTTATTGAAAGGGTAAGACTAGATATCCTAAGTTATTTGTTGGTTTGGTAGATTTTGTACTCTGATGGCAGACATGACTTTAGCTGGTCATCTGCAAGCCACGAGAAGGAGGTTAATACCATGTGCATTCGGTGTGAAGGAGTGAGAGAGAAAGTGGACCGTATTTCACTGCCCCTATAACTGAGACTAGATAAAGATTATTTGTTTTGGACAGATAACAATGTATGATATTGATAAGCTAAAGGTGAGTGAACTTCTTAAGTTTTCAAGGTCGAAAGAATGATTAAATTAGAGAAAAATTAAAGGAAATTAAAAAAAACAAATTTTAAGTTTCTTCAAGACTTAGTACTCATTACTAAAAATTATAATAATAATAATAATAATAAAATTTTTTGGCTGAAAAAAGTCAAATATTGCTGCTATTTGAAGATAAGCTCAGTACTATTTAGTTATTTCAAAAAGAGTTTTAATATATAATTCGATTTCTTTGTTTTAAACTGAAACTGGAATAGGTACATAAGGATATGTGCTTGGTATTAGTAGAATATTTTAAGCATTTATAATTTGAATGAATACCAAAAATGGCTAAATGCTGCTTGTTGAGAAGAATAATGTGAAATGAATTTCAAATGGCAACTATTATCTGTTAATATTGCCTAAATGTAAATTACTTAACGAAGAACTCGAGATGTATCAAGTCTTCATGCCAGTAATTTGAATAGCGGTTATGTTGAAATAAAAATTTCCTTAGCAGAGGGTCTAAAAATAATGATTATAAAAAAAGAAGGATTGAGACAAACCTGAAATCGATAATTCCTTTATTTTCTTCAATAGTAGGTTGCATGAATTCTTTCCTTTCAGTCAATGGCGTTTTCAATGGGCTGGCCAGTTTCGCTTTTAAAGGACTAGATTTAGTTATATTAATTTGTTTTTTAGGAGTTTCTTTTTCTTTAATTGGTGAAGAGCTTATAGGAATGGAATTTTGACTTTCGGACGTAGCGTTAGCTGTATCAACTATTACTTCACTCGTCTCATTTGGTTTTTCAGTCACTCCATTTGCAATTTTCTCTTGATCTTCATCCTCCACTTTTGGAAGTTCTTTTTGCTCTTTTACTACTGTGTCTTCGGGTTCTTCTGTTTCTACTTTAATTGATTTTTCTAACTGTAAAGTTTCAACGAATTGCTGCGCTTCTTGCGCAGTTTCTTCTTCTTTATCTTGTAGAATTAGTTCCTATAAAAAACCATAGGAATAAATTTTCACTACATTATAAATGAAGAGAATAAAATAATTATTGACGATGAGACTTTCAGTGAACTTCAAATTTGCAAAAAGAATGATATGTATTCTTACATTATCAGCTAACTGTTTTCCATATTCGACCTCAGCTTGATTGGGATCTCTGCAGTAAGGTATATCAATGAATGGAATAACACGATTTTGTTCTTGCCTTATGTCGCACAAATCTCCATTAATGCTTATTAGTGTCTGGCATCCTTTATCTTAAAAAAAAAATAGCTATTTATTAACAACATTTGTAAATAGATTTAGCATATATGTAAGAAATGTAATTACCCAGACATTTAAATGGATCATCCCAGGGGATATCTTTTGTCCTTGCAAACCTATTTAATCGTTATACATTGCTATATAAATAAAAAAATGAAAACAAATTGAATGTATGAAAATCAGAACTTGATTTGTACCTCATATCCATTGATTCACAAAGTAATGAAGAATCACAAAGTGGTAAATCTTTAATATTAAAAGGTATTTTCCAAACAGCCGGCAATTCTTCACCAATAAATTTCTTCACATCCACATTTGTTTGTACTTTTTTCAAATTTATACTCTCTTGATCGCATGTTCTAAGAGAACTAACTGTATTTTGGTTATACAAATGAACCTATAAAATGATATTTTGATTTTATTGAGTTGTTAACTAATTAGTTGAATATGTATTTGGGTTCACAATTCCAGATAACATCTATGATTTTATCTTCGTAGCATGCTTCATTTTCTTTAGCTCTGACCATCTAACGTCAAAATAAGGCTATTGATTCTCTACAGAACTTGATAGCCTTCTAACGATGGATGAGAATTCGAAACCGGAACTAAGAAAATGAACCATGCTCCGACGGATAAAATCATAGATGTCAACTAAATACCTGCAATATATATATTTCGAAGAAATTGTTAAAAACAAAAAAACAAATCTGAGACAATGTACAAGTGGTCTCTGCAGAGAAATAGAAGCTTGTGGGTTAATGAACCAAAGATACACTGAGTCAGGCTAAAACCAATTACAGTGTTAGAGAGTACTATGAGACACAGAAACACATAGTGTGATCTTATTGCTATTAGGTAACACCAACATCCCTAATGAATTGATTAGTGGTACACTTTTTTTTACAAGAATTTTTATATTAGAAACTTCTCCAAAAAGTAATTACTCACTTGCTGACAGAAATATACCAGATCCACATGTCTTGCAGCTTTATATTGAACAAGTATTTGATATAGTGATCTAGCATTCCATTTTTTGAAGTATGGTTTAATGAACATTGCAGTATCTTCATTCATTTTTCCTACATTAAAAAATAATAAATACATTTAAATTTAATACAAGATCATAAAATAAATTTCCACCTATTTGAAAATAATTGTTTAAAATGAATATAAATTACCTGATTCAGGATGTATTAGTGGTCCATATATTTTTCTAATCACATAACCTTTTAAGTCTAACAAAAATCAATTTGATTGATAATTAAACTTGTATATTATACATTATAACATTTAAACAGAAAAATTAATATCTTACGTTTTTGAATAACTATAGCCGCCTCATCTTTCGATTTAAAAGTTCTTGAAGTTACTGAAAGGAAAATTTTGTGAAGCAAATTAATGTCTTAAGGAGAGTCTCTTTTTTTAAAAAAGGGGATTATTAAAAATTTTTTTGTTTAAAAAAAATAACGTTATTTATTTACTATAATGAACATACACGTCATATTGTTGTTTTACATCTTAAAAGCTGGCTAAATTATAAAGTTCTGATTAATTATAATGTAATATTAATCGTAAAGTTGTATAGCCAATGTATATCAATTTTAAGGGGAGAAGGTAGTAGAATTAAACACTTTATATTTGATCAATATTGGAGAAACAAATAGTTTTATTCTTTTAGATGATTTTATATTTGTTATTCGATGTTAATATTGCAATTGATGACTATTTCTTTATTTTCTATCTGACAAACAATAAAAGTTTTATTCTTCTGGGATGGTCAAATTACCGATCTCAGTATTTGAAGGTTCCAACTTGAAATCCTTTTTATGTTGGACACTGCGTTTTGCGAGAAAAGCTCTCAGCATACTTTGCACTTTAACAATCTTCTTTACTTGAGTTTCATATAACCTAAATAAATAATAATGCATGAAAAAAAAAATCAATTATATACAGAAAACTCCATTTTAAATATTCTATATGTATACAGTTACCTTGACAGATATTCTTCGTTGTAATATTTCAAATAGACTTTTGTTTTACCTAAGAACCACCCTTCCATTTTCAGACGTATTAATAGTAATCTGCAATTGTCCTTTGTCTGTTCTACGTTTTCATCAAAATCAAAAGCAAGAAATTGATATCTATATAAATCAGAAAATAAATTATAAGGTACCTTGTAGTCTTCTTGCCATAAAATTTCTTATAATAGTATAATTGCTGCTAGTAAGCAAAAAAGTAATGAAAAATGAAATTGAAACAAAAAATACCTCTCCAAAAACTGTTCGAACGGTATTCTATGAGAATATCCGACAAGTTTTGCACGAGCAGTATCCGCCACTGAAAGCGCTCTTAACTGGTGGCGTACAATATTTGGTTGGAAACCGTCTGGAGTTCCGGTAAGGTCAGTTCTAACACAGCGAACAAAATGAGTACCTCCTTCGGTCAATACTCTCAGCAATTCCAGGCTGATTGCTTTGAATACAGCTGCGGCTGTTCTGATGCCTCGTGTTTGTGAAAACTCTCCTCGAGAGGCTGTATTAAATCTCTGAAAAACAAACAGAACAAAGGCCAAATAAATCGTGTAATGATTAAAAGCAATCTTTCTAGGTTATACGTATCAAAGGCAAAGAATTGTTAAGAATAAGAGCACATACTCTGATATTCCTCTTGCTGTCGGCTAACAAAGCAGTACCCCAACGTTTCTTTCCAACGTTCTCGCTGATGGTAGACATTTTGTCTACTAATAGTGTAACATTTCCAGTTCTGGACATCTTATTAGTGAATATTTGTTTAATTATATCCTCCCTGGAGAATCTCATTACTTCGGTGATTTCGGGTGGCAAAAAGTCACGATTCTTGCTGACCATGGCCGACACACAATATGTAACTTTTCCAGTGTAATGAGCTATAGAGAATTCTTCTTCATTACACGCTTTTATATGCGCTCCTTCCGCTTTCTTATTTAGACTATCTATAAATATAGTTGTTCAGTTAGGCTTTTTAGGCCAAAATTAATAATAACGCTATAATTAATTCGGCATCTATACTTACTGATCAAGAAATTCGAATCTTGATGCAATCTATTTGCTTCATCCATTAAGTGTATTATACCAGATGGCTTGTTTAGAAGTTCGTCCATAGTTGTTCGGTTATCATAAAATTTAAATTTGTCAATTGGAAGTCTTTCTTCTTCCATTTCATGCTAAACGGAAACAAAAAAATTAATACAAACTCACCAGGAAATCAATAAAAGTTTTGAATATCATAAGTTACGGTTTATTTTGAAAATTACCATTTCTGATATAAAGATCTTTTGATTATAAAAATATTGCAATTGTTCATTTACTGCATTGACAAATAACTGTTCAATGCCATTCTCTTCGTAACATTCGAAACCGAACAAATCCAAGAGGGTGATACAATTGTAGTCACCACTGTAGGCAAAAAAAAAAAAAAATACAATTCTTGAAATCTCAATTGAAATATAAAAACTAATTCTTCATACTATAGAAATTGAGACTAAATAAATATGTAGAGGAAAAAAAAATAAAATAAACGTACTAAACAGCTCTTGAAAACGAAAATTTGAGATTAATAATATTAATTATCCAATCAACCAATCTAGAATACAATGTCTGCGATAGAACATTTCTGGCTTCTAATGCTTCAGCTTTCGAATGTCTCCTTCTGGCAGCTGTATCTTTTTCCACCACACAATAGTTGCACAATGCCCAACAAAGCTTTTTACTTTCTATACCCAATAATGTAGCAACTGCAAAAAAGAATTTTGTAAAAAAGAAGAAAAGTTATAGACATTCGGCAAACATTTTAAATGAACAAAGATTTGCAAGTGAAATGCTGAAGAGCTGGCTGCCATTTTAGAGGACTAAAATGATTATAAAAATTGCAAATTACACACATAACTGTAGCACTGACCCTTGTCAACAACATCCTCGTTTTTTATATCTGCATTTCCATCATCATCGTCCTTATAATCCACTTCACCCAGTAACAATATGGCGGCCAATGTTTTCCATATTACTTCAATTTGTGATTCTTCAAATTGTAGTTCGGCTAAATATTGGCCAATTTTAATAAACTTCTCAGCACTGGTATCCACGCCTTCTCTTGGACCAGTTGGACATTTTGGATCTTTATCGTTATCATCTATATTCAGGCGTAGGTAGCAATAACTGCGACCAGGTTCAAGCTGGTATTTTTCCAGCAAACCTTTGGCTGCCATGCCATGGTAAAGATAGTAGAATATATGGAAATTGGCATGATGAGGATTTCTAAAATAAAAAGAGAATATTAAAATAATATTTTTAAAACGAAAATAAATATTTTTAAAAACATGATGTTTAGCTTTACTTTAAATATATATTTTTTTCTAATAAATAATAAATAAGCTTTACGAAATGTTTTGTTTGTTGATGTTAGAATCAAGTCGAAAATAATAAAAGTAATTTTACAAGATTTGGTAACATTTTTACAAAATATGGTACAAAACTTAGGAGTTTGGTGAGAATGCTGATGTTATATTTTTGACATTTGTGTTTGGTATCAATCCTATGAAACTAGGAAACAAACAAAATCGTGGAGAATGAAGTCAAATTCCATGCTATTTTTTTCCTTATAAGTTTACTTCTTAGAGTATACCATTCCTTAGCCACTTCTTCAAGGAACTTGGTATTCCTATTTTATCCCATACCTAACAATACAAAGTGCTTAATATATGCGCTTATAATGTACGTGGACCTTGCAAAGATGTGTGTAACTACTCACACTCCAGTTTCTAAAAATATTTTATACCATTTTCTAAAACTCCACTTTTTCGACAAAGGGCCCTCAAAACTTGTATTTTCGTTGAACTCTCTCTCTGTCACACACATACACACAGCCGGCTCTGCCGATGGAGCATCCCGTACAATTGCACAAGACGGCAACTTTTGGGGGCGGCCGAAATGAAAGTGAAAAAGTAAAAATAAATAAATAAAACTAATATAATAACAATAAATTCATAAGCAACAATTAACAGCACAGTAAAGTTGTAATTACTCGAACCTTTTCTTTGAGTTATTATATCAGTAACGGCCTCCAATACTGTAATTTACAGAAATTTTCAGTTGTTTTCGAACCTGTATGTAAGGAAAGTTGATTTTGCTCGGTGTCTGTTACATTGATAAGTTTTTGTTTTCTTTCAAGTTTTTTTTTTAATTGGAAGAACTCGCCATGATTTCTATTGAACATGAAATCTGTTATAAATAATTAGACTACCCAGAACTAATTTCCGATTTTGGAAATATGAAAGCTAATTTCTAGCAGTTTTTAATCGGGATATACATTAAAACCAACATTAAATTATAATTAAAATAATGTGAATATAGAGCTAAAACTGTAACGAGTAAATTCTGTAGTTAAATGGAACTCAACACTTCACTGTGTATAAGTGAATTATCATTCTTGCAAATAATAACTTGTAACTATACTTCATTCTTACCTGAGCCTGAGGGGAGGTTACCTCGAAAATTATTAATTGGGAAACCAGGAGGCACAAGAACTCGAGGGCGCCCTCGACTTAGATGGTTGGATGACGTGGAGGAAGACTTCCGTCGGGTTGAAGTGAGAGGATGGCGCCTCCAGGCCGCAGACCGAAACGAATGGGGAAAACTTATTGAGGAGGTCCAGGTCCTACTTTAAGGACTGTTGCACCGTATAGTAAATAATTAACTATATTTCATTTAATAGTCTATTGGTGACAACATAATGGTCTTCTAAATTCCTAAGGTTAATTTAAGGTTGGAGCTGGGCGGCAAAATATCTGAGCCAGCTCTGCACATACACACACACACACTCACATAGACCAACCTCGACTTCCACCTGCATAATCCACAATTTGTTTGGCACTAACAATATGAAATCCATTCGCGCAAGTAAGCTACAAGAAGTCTAATAACTAGAGATGAATTTGCTTGTAAGCTTCTCTTTTACATAACTACAGATTTAATCCTAAAAAAAGTTAATGAAAAAACTAGACAGAATAAATACCTATTTTTTATATGTAAATTATTATCCAACGTGTTTATTATTCTTTTAAAGCTAGTTATACTACCTGTTACCAGTTACCCTCCACTTCTCTAATTGATACAGCCAGAAAATGATACCAGATGTTTTACCACTTCGCGAGAAAGTTAACTGTGTAAGTAATATGTGTCTAGTTGAATCGCTGTTGAGTGGAGTTGCTGCATTACCAAATGCATGGATAATATCAATGGCCTTCAAAATCTTTTCGTCTGTTTTGGTGGATAACTATTTAACAACAAATTCAAATCAATTGAACTTCAAACCATTTGCTTATAGTAAACTACGTAAATAAGGAATATAATTATCGTAAATATTTTAATGTTTTTACCTTTGCAAGAAAAAGAAGATGTCTGACCAAGTGTCTGAATTGAGTTGTCTTTCCGGACATTGTCTCCCCAGTAAGTATGATATGTTGTGGAACTGCATGGTGCAACATGTTTTGGAAGGCACTATCAGCTACACTATAAATGTGGGGTTCATTTTCCGATCTCGATTTAAACTTGTACTTATTGTTAAACTGTAAACGAAGATCAACCAAAAAGACAAGTTTCATGTTTTATTTTTAACTAAATTTAAAAAACAGATCAACCATCGTAAGATCATACATTCAAAAGTACTCACGTTTCATATTGAGTTTAACTATAATACTGAATAAAAATTTCAAAAAGAAAAAACAGGGGAGCTCAAACTTGAATGGGTACAAACATTCGTATCCAACCCGAAGAGTTCTTTCAAAATCCGTCAAAGTGCAACTTTACTGATTTTTTTTTCGCGAGTTTTTCAAATGTAGGACAATTTACATTACTCTTTATATATTATCAAGAAACATAGAAACTGATCACTTTTATTTGAAATACTTCCTCTAAATATACGTTAGAACTTCCTCTAAATTGCCATTTCAATATAATTTACGCTTATATTGCCAAAATATTAAGATCCATTGAATGCTAGAATCCTCAATTTGAAGACATCGAAGAATCGGAAGTTGCAAGTTCCGTAAAATGGTGGTGTATGTGAGTCACATTCAGATAGCGCGGATGTTCTACAAACCATAAAGGTTAATGTACGGCTCCCATCATCTTATTTATTTTGTGTAATATTAAAGCAATCTAAATAGATTGTAAAATATTAACAAGGATATATGGTCCAGTTTTAGATAATGACTCAACATGAACTCAACATTCATGGAGTATGCGCACAAACGACGAACTTTTACTCGTTATATCAATATGCTAATTTATAAAACCCCATCGGATTGAATGGATTGGCCACGTAACAAGGATGCCAAATAATAGGGTACCAAGCAGACTGCTGCATGGAACAGCAAAAAAAGAGTTGACCGTCCTCGAAGATGTTGGTTGCAGGTCGTGGAAGAAGATCTGAAAGCATTAGGCGTGGTCAGATGGAAGGAGAAGGCTCCGAATAGAGATGTACGGAGCGGCATTGTCAGGGAAGCCAAGACCTACTCCGGTGATACATGAAGAGAAGAACGGGCAATCAAAATTCCACATTTTTTGAATTATAATTATAATCTTATCTAGGTGAATCTCGAAAGTTGGTTTCAATTAAAACAACTAACTCATCAATGCCATCATTTCGAATTTAATAAGACCAAACTTTGAGATCCTGATACATTGGTTTGTACATTATTATATAACTGTAAAAAGGAGTCCTTCTGTGGCAATGCAAGCTATCTCATGAGTGCAGCTATCAAAGCATGGTTAAAGTTATCAAAGCATGGCAGCCCATCAAAGTGTTTATTAATAGCTACTCGCCCAGGTTTACTACAGAATCAGAACGTGCGGATGTAGACTTCTCACTGGTCACTGTCGACTTAACAAACACATGCATCGCATGGGCCTGGCAACCGATAGCCTATGCTGATTTTATCAGAAAGAAAAGAGGAATCAGCACTGCACTTCTGCGTCAGTAGGGGCTTGTATGGCTGAGATTTCTCCTCTTGCGGGAGGAACTACTGACCCAGAAGGCTCTCTTCAGTCTCCTAAGTCTATTTTAACAAACAGAACTGGAGAGGGCACTATAACTTGTGAATGTCACATTAGACCGTTAGGGATCGCGGCTGTGAAGACTTAATTGCTAACCCCTACAATCATCTATATATTTATCTAACTGTAAATAGACAAATGCCTGTATCAAAGGAAAATAGAATTTGCCAAAAGTGCTTCAAGAAATAACTGGGATTTTATCTAGCATTATGGATCCAACTAACCACATATCCAACAGTGCTTCTAGAAATGTTACATAAAATCTGCATTGAAAAATTTGCAATCCTAACAAGATGCAAAGCCCGCTATTAGAAATGACAGTTTTACTTTTATCAGCTTCAATAATTCTCAAGATTATTTCACATAATTTTTTAAGTAAATATGTATATTATATTTTTTCTACCTGTTGTCTGTAAATATCCAAAGTACGATTAGGATTTAGAAATAGCAATATATCTCCTATAAAAGTGTAATACATTCCTTTCTTATATCTGGATTCAATATGATGAAGTATATTCTCTTCACTGTGCACTTCCAAAGCTGCCACATCTTCTACAAACAATGGTTCCGGCTTGCTTTCTTGGTTTTCCTACGAAGAAGAGATTATGTAATAGTATCGATTCGATTTTATTCACTTTCTCCTACGTTCTTCATCTAGGCTAAGTATGGTATAAAAATATCAGGAAAAAGCAAAGTTGTGGGAGTGTAGTATACTCCCATGTCCAACTTACGGATGCCAAACTTGGACAATTCTGGAGAGATCCTTTCAGCGCCGAAAAGCAACCCAACGGGCTATGGAAATAAGTATGTTGGGAGTGAGAAGAAGAAGTAGGGTTAGATGTGAGGAAATTAGAGAGAAGACCGACATGGAGGATATTAAAAAGAAAATCAAAATATTAAAATGGAAATGGACAGGACAAGTGGACAGATTTCAAGACAACAGATGGACGACGTTGGTAACGTTATAAAACCTATGCTATAGAAAAAGAAGAAGAGGGAAATGGTAGAAGAGGTGATCTGATGATATAATGGAAGTCGCTGTTATAAATAGGGTGAGAATAGGAAAAACAATATCGAAATAGAGGACGATTTGGAAGAGAGGTCTATGTCAATAATATGATAATATGGGCCAGATTTATTTTTTGAGACAATCTAGTATGTGGGAGTGCGAAAAATTGCGGACTATTTACAATTAATTAGTTTAGTACATTCTACGCAATTTCTGTTTTTTTATCAAAAAGATAAAAATTTCTGTTTCCTTTTATTATATTTTTTTTTACATGGTATAAGACAGCTTAAAAAAGAAAGTAAAAAAGATTCGATTTGATGTCATTTACTAAACTAATTGTTACTCAATTTATGTTAAGTATCGTACATAAGTAGACATAAGGTAGTACATATGTAATTACTTAATTATGTTAACTATAATTGCGTTTTTGATATATGAGATTGTAAAAGAATATTTTTACAAAAAATTATCATCTTTGGTTGACAAACCAAGAATAATAACAGTTAAACAAGATAATTACATATTTACTTACAGTTAAACAAGAATACGTTGTTACTTTAATGTTAATATTAAAAAACACAACAATAAATTAATACTTACCTTTACTAATCCAGATTGCACTGTTACTTCTTTGGTCCTGCCTGCTCTATCTTCATCTGTTATTGACTCAAGTAATACTTTTAGTTCTGCATTCAACTATCAACAAAATTATAAAATTATAAATTTCAAGAAGACAATTTGGGTTAATGAAGTAATTTTAATACTTTGACGACATCACAATCAGTACAAACTAACTAATATGAGCTTTCTGTTTTGTTTAATTGTTTAAATAGTGCTTTTTGCTGATAACAGGGATTATGGACATGGTAATCAGACATATTTATTTTAAGAATAAATTTCAGCTCATATTGGTTTCGTGTTTCATTTCGTTATGCCGATGGGGTAACATATTTCCATAAGTTGATCTTTTTTGTAAAATAAATAGTCAATTATCATGATCATTATCAACTAGATAACAAGAGATAAATATTGTTACTTTTATTATTATTGTATAAACATATACATATATTACAAAACTATTTCTGTATGAATTAATAGTTTGTTTGCTGAGTTAAATAAAACAGATTAACGTGATTCTAAACTTAATTCCTACATATATATAATGAAATAAAAATAGATAAATAATATATAAAATATTTATATACATGTAAATCGTTTGTTGGTATTATGGAGAAAAATGGATGTTCCAACAACTCCATCATGTAGGGTCTATGTTCTGGGTTCTTTGTTAAACATCTGAAATTTAAACATTTATTCATTTTCATTTAATCAATAATTTTAGATTTTAAATTTTGAAAAAGTGCAACATTAAAGTTTAGTAAGTTTTTACTAACTCTGCAATAAAATCATTATAGTTTTGTGACCAATTGGCAGGTCGATAAAGAGTTGGTGGGGGATTTCGTACAATTTGGAAGAGTGCTCTAGTTGGATGCATATCTTGGAATGGTGCTTTTCCTTCACCAAGTTCAATTGCTGTAATTCCTAAAAAAGTATGGAACTCTTAATAAAGTCTTAAAAAAAAAAATCTAAACTAAAAATACATTTGTATTTGGATAATAAAAAAGAGATAAGAATTTTTATAATTATCTTATTTAATTACTAGAATTTTTATTAGTAAACTTTTTGCAAATAATATTAGCGAAATTAAATACCTAATGACCAGACATCTGTTCTATTATCATATTCAGTTTTCTCTCCTTCACTAGTAACAACTTCTGGAGCCATCCAACATGGATCACCCACGCTAGTCTTCCTTTTGCCTAATGTGCTTGCTAATTCCCTAAATAAGTACTGACATAGTTAACGCTAAAAACTGGCTAAAACTTCCTCTTATAATCAAATTGAAATAACAACAAGGAGAAAAATAAAATCTTTTTCAAAAATTTATGTTAGAACATTTTAAAATTACCTTGATAATCCAAAATCTATAAGTTTAACTTCGCCAGCCTCGGTTAGCAGAATATTATTGGCTTTAACATCTCTATGCATAACATGATTTTCATGCAGTGCTGTAAGAGCCTAAAAATGTTTAATTTTTTATTGCTTTTAATTGACTTTATTGACTATTGTCGCTTAAATTTTTTATTTATCAATTGAAATGCATTTATTGTAAACTAAAAGATTTATTGTCACTCCCTTGAGTGTACCGAATTAGTAAAGTAAAGTGTACAATGGTAAATGTGAATGGTTGTGTCTGGTGGTGGGCTAGATCTGACTGTGGTATATGCAAAAACCAAGAACTGGAATAGATGAGATATCTCTGCAGGTTCGGTGTTTAGTATGACAGTTAGATATATCAGTGTCTGTTCATATTATTAGGCTGCAATAACTGTAAGAACGCCAATATCTCTGATGAAGAGACCAGGGTAATAGCGACGACACGAAGGCTCCATTAAATTCCAAGACATTTCAATATATTGTATGATTGATTATTCCACCCAAAGACTTTAGTAGTCAATTAATTTTGTAATGTTTGTTTCAAGAAAATACGTATCGGAATTTGGAGCTTGCGATATTTGGAAAATATGTGAGGTATTCCATTTCCAGATTATTATTCCATTTTTTACTGTTCCAAAATTAAATCAATGATGAACCCAATGATACATGGTCAAACAAAAATGCGTAGGTGATGGAATGGAATATAGCTGCCCTCTTTTTTTTTTTTTTTTTAAAGAATAATAGCGTGTATTTGTAATTAAGCAAGTCATTAACACACAGGGTGTGCTCTTCCAATGTATATCTGTGATAGATGTAAGTCCATTAGTTTGTCAGACGCGCACACGAATAACGACCCACGATCTTTCTCTTCTAACACCAGAATATCTCTTGTTGTTGGGTAATTAGACGTCCGATGGATGTCCAGCAATCCATCTGACAGGACCCTTTCTACATTTCATTATATATACCTCATCTTTCTGATCTAATATTACAACAACAACAATCACAACAAAACTTATTCATTCCTACAAAATTCCAACAATAACCACGCAACTATTAACAGACTCACAACAAGGAAAAAATTCGCCCACAACATCTTATTTTATTTACTTCCTCCATTACAATAAATATCTGTTTCCAGGATTCAAGACCGGTAATTTTAGAAATCTATTAACTTATTTTTATCAAGAGTGATCAACTGTTAAAAGAATCAATAATTTTTAAGAGAAAGAGAGTTTTTGCCTTTCAGTAAAAAAAAGTAAACACAATTTTTAAAATAACTTTAAGAAATGCTGTCTAGTTTCTAATGGACTTTTTTTCGTATCATTTTTGAAAGTTTTGCTGATCTCTATTGTGTAAAAAGTATAATTGCGTGAAGTTATTATTAAAATTATAGAGCTTAATTAATTAAAGGAGCCAAACGAATAAACTTAGTAAAACAGTAGAAATTAAGAGGCAAATAGAACTTCTATTGCACTATCTGTTAGCAGCATTACGAAGTAACTAGTTCCTATTATAACTGTAGAGTGCTCTTAAATGTCATTTCTAATTTATCATCTGTGCCAATGCTTCACAGCATCTTTTTGATTTGTACACTTCTGTTTTTTTTTTCTAATCACGGTTATAGGGCATCATCATGCGTTCATCACAACATTATATTATTATGAAACTTTGTTTGGATTTCTAAGAATATTTAATGTATAATTTACTCCATCAAACAAATTGGAACCATTCTGTCATCATGTTTCAGCTTCTTGACAGATACTGAACAGAACGTTTATCACTGCCTGTTCTTGAACCCATTTCCTTTTAACCTTTTAGATCAGAATCCCATTATAAATGAGTTCAGAGTACAAGAGTTTAAAACAAAGTACAGTTGTAAATACAAAATAAAAAGTTCAAAACTATAACAAAATAAAACTCTAATTAAATTCGCATTTTTTTATCGTAGACAATTTTGATAACTTACATGAAGAAGAAAAATTGCTGTGCAATTGAAAAAAGGTTCAAGCACCCCGCAGATAATTTTTTTTTTTTAATTTTCAGGCAATTGGAATTATATCATGGGTTAATACGAATAAATTATAATGTACACAACAGATAAAGAAGCCTTTTCCTCTCTCTAAACATTTCCTAACACTCAACAGCTACTATATTGCCCTTCAAAGAGCCCCAAACTTGGTGAAAAAAGGACATATTTTGGTGCTTGTATCCCTTCCGCTCCCCGCATCTCCACCTTAATTCTGGCACCTTATAGATAGATGTTGGGGAACTTTTAATCGATTTTGTTAATATTTACACCTCCTTCACTAACATCCTTACCACCGACCACCCTCCTTTGAAGCATCACATGAGAGCCCAATCAAAGAGAGCACATGAAGCGTCAAAAGAGAGCACAAAACCAAAAATACCAGAACTCTTGAAAAAGTTATTGGGATTGGTGGAATTCTTCAGTTAGGTAGGATTAATAAAATTTAGAGATTTAGTTTGCCAACGTTTCGGCGATTTAATTACTGGCCATCTTCAGGGCTTACCATGATTACTTTTTTTTATAAGATACTGGAAAAACTTACAAGCAGACATAACAAGAAATTCTATTTTAACCCATTACAAGTCCAGTGAGCTATATGGAGGTAATCCCATCCTAACGGATTAATGATTATACCAAATAATATGAAATCTCCAAAACTCTTAATTTTTATTTTGAAACGATAGTGAAAATTCGCTGATTTTTGCTAATAAAGGAAAATAAAATGTTGAAAGCCAAAATTATATCTTCTGTGTTGAAAAAATGTATTGAAGAAGACAATACAATGCTAAAGTAATTACTTACTTTTATAACTTCTCTAAGAATGAAAGCTATATGAATTTCGTCCATTCTCTTATTTTGCCTTATTAAAGCTCTAACCATATCTGTAGCCGGTCCTCCCTTACATAGCTGGACAAAATTGGAATTAAAAAAAAAAATTATGATTGAAATGTTTCGGATAGTTGCTTAATGCAACATAATTTCAAATTTAAAATTACATTGAAACACTTACTTGCATCACAAACCAAATTTGTGTAGTACTGTTTTCATTAACTTTTTTATAAACTCCATAGAAATCTGGTAGATTTGGATGATCAGATAAATCTCTAAAGATTCTATATTCTTCCTCTATATCTGCTCGAGAATCATCGTTCAAAGTTTGAATTTTAATAGCTACCTGTTTTCCACCTGAAGTAACCCATCAATAAGGCTATTTTTTCAATAATATAAAAAATATTAAACCTATTTTTTAATGATTGTGCGAAATTTGAATATTGCATCTTGAAAAATGTGATACACTACATTTTATTAATTAATCCTAAAATGGTTACTTCTGGAATTTAATTAAATTCATGTTTTAATTTGAAGTCTAACATTATAAGTTCAATCAAAATGGATTGCAAAAATTATGCATAATTTTTAAATATTTACTATTAAAAATTATTAAGACTGACTGGTTAATATTCAGGTGGCTACATACTTTAAATTACACTGCGGATTTTTTTTCCTAAGCAATGATTTTGGCTATTCAGCTACTCTACCTCGCGCGACCCGATAAAAAGGCTGCACTGGCGACTGATGTTATTCGTTTAGTTGGATATCCGGGGGACACATGAGATGATGATTTTGGTTTTACTGAATTTTTACATCTATTTTACAGTCTGTTTGGCGTTTTTCATTAGTTAAATTTGAGAGTAAGCTACTAGATTCGTTAATCATATCATACTATCAACTAATATCTTGTGTATTTGTTTATTAGGGATGCCCAAAGAAAGAAATGCAAAGCAGCCCCATAGTGCTCCCCCGGATTCACTCTGATTTCAGCTCTGCCCCGATAATGTCCTTTCTACCTCAAAATTGAAGGAACCGAATGGCGATTGGAGAAAGTGAATTTAAAGAGTTATATTTAGTATCTTCAAACTCATACTCGAAAATAAAAAGTCCACATCCGGCAGGGAAGGACTTAAGGTGAAAATTTGATTCTAACACCTCCTAGTGCTAATTTATGGGTCTGAACATGACAGTAGCAAACAAACAGACGTGTTACCCGAACCACACCACGTACAAATATAGTTGGTTTAATTTCCAATCGGCATAAGTAATTCCGCATTTGAAAAATCTGTGGTACCTTGAAGTGATATCTTCATATTGTCCACTTTTCTCCTTATTGTTGGAATAGAGTGGGATATGAAGAAGAAGAAATTATGCTCATTATCTCCAACTCATGATTGGTGTTCAAAAGACAGAAAGAAGGGAAGATTTTGATGTGGTATTTGGATTGGTTGCCTCCCTTTTGATAAAAATTTGCGGCGGTAATGATGATGCTTCCTGAGTGGGAAATAATGTAGACCCACTGATGGTAAGTCCGTCAAGAAAAGTCAGCATAGGAATGGAAGAGATTAGGCGAAATAAGCCTCCTTTACCTTTACGACTTCCTGGACAGGAGCAGGACTGTTCTACCCTATAATTATAACTTTTTCATTTTATTCTGAGCTAAAAACGAATCCTATAAGTCGTTAAGCAAAAGGCAAGCAAGAAAATTTTTAACTGAAAATATGAAACAATTAACGATTAATTTCGTTATTTATTATGTTTGACTAATTATCATAGAAGTTGAAAATTATGAGGGAAAAAAATTGCAGTAAATATGACATTACCTGATTGAGAATCAGTAGCTTTATATACAGTCGCATTTACCCCTCGACCAATTATTTCACCGAGATCATATCTTGTACCAGGATCTTCAAGGTTGTCCACATTCAAACCTTCATCTTTCAATCCTTTACCCATTTTAGAGTGGTTATCTGAAAATTTATTCATATATTGTTTTGAATGCATAAATAAATACGCTTAATAAATATTAAAATTTGATCCTAAAAACTCTGGAAAATTCCAGTCGTTTGTACATCATGATTTTCAATAAAACTTCTAAAAGGAAACTAAAAATAAATTGAAATTGTATAAAACTTATAACGAAATGAACAACACCAGTCCGAGAAAAATTAACTTAGTTTAGTAAATTTCACTTACTGTGTGTACGGTTATTTCGTTGTACCAGTACTGAGTGTAGAAGCTTACTAACGGCAAATTAATCTTGTTATATGGTCGCCAGGTAATTAGATTAGAAACCTTATACTACCCACTTTCTTTCTTTTTATTTCTTTCTCCATATTTCACATTAGTTGAACTGCATATTTATTTATAGTATTAAAATTTTACGTAAATGTGTTGAATGTAGGACAAATGGTAATTCATTTAGAATTTATGAAATCCCAGATCTATCAATTAACAAATAATTTTCATTGGGACTTTTGCAGTTTTGTGTTCTAAAATAAAACTGTACATTTTATTTGTAGGAAGCTAGTCATAGTGGAAGTGGCTTATCTCCTACAATAAAATTTGAAAAATCTTTACAGACGTAGAAAATTATCTCCCTTTGGATTAAAGTAAATATCTGGAACATTGTCCTAAATTCTCCAATTTAATATTATCAATAAAAAAGAACGCGCTGATATATAAAGCTCCACGCGGAGCTCTCGGATATAAAGAATTATTTTGATTGGCTAAGGGATGGTAAACAAGAGCATACTAGCTTTTTCATTAGTTAAGAAAATATTAGCATTTCACTACTTTTACAACTTCATTGGGATTAGATTATATTTTTTTTTTTTTAAACATAGATGAGTTTCCTATTTCACTAATTTTTCCCAGTAGGTCCTTTATAAATTTTCACATTATTATTCTTTATTATTATCTCCCCAATATGAGAGGGTTTAGTAATAGATCGAGCTTCTCTACATTTTTCACCGTAGTATTAAGCAGCCGATCATTTATAAAGATAACTAGAGGAATAATCCTCACAGTTTCGAACTTATATATGTTTTTCATTTCCATTGCCAGTTCCTGGATACTTCCTCATTTCTGTCGGCATCTGTACTCATCCAATGGTACGGCTATGTCTATTACGGTCAGCAGTGCGGCCTTCCGCTTTGAGATAAATATATCAGGCATGTTATTGGAAACTGCCTTATCGGTTGTTAATTTAATGGTCGATCCAAATATATGCACTAATGCCCTTAGTGTGAATAAATGGTTTTGGGCGGTTCCTTTAAAAAACAAAAACAAAATAAGAAATTTAAAATACATTAACACACGATTACATAACCAGTGTTAGTACTGACTCTAATTAATACTGTTAGAGTATAGCTGTCGAATACAGCTAGATTAACAGTACTTTCCCCTGAAGAAGGCGACTATGTTCACTAAAACGTCGGTGAAAAATTAAAAAAAAAACGAAAAACTCTTAGGCGAAAAAAAGGCTGTATATTGTAAAAGTAACTCCTTTATAAAAAAAAAAATGAACTCATAACCGCCATAACAGCTTGATATCAAGTCGCTAATGTAGATGACCACAGTGACATAGGATATTTGCAATGATGAACAGCCATACAGTTAATTACTTTCCCATTCTTAAAAGATACTTGTCATTTTGAAAAATTGTTGTTCCAAATCTTTGCCACTTTTGTTTGTCTTGTTTGTCATCAGGGAAAATTTGCAACTACAATAGGTCACTAAAATATGTCAAGATATTGACTTTGTTCTTGTTTGTGAAAGAATGAACTTTTTTCCCCATTATTCTGCTAATTTAATGGCCACTTTGTTTAGCTATTTACATTTTAAAACGATTAAAGAGAATTCTAAGGAATTCCAAGTTTCGTTTAGAATTTAGTACATTTAGTGTGATATAGAATACTATATTAGCATAAATTGGATGTAAATTTGAAAAACAAGATACATAAAATATGTAAAAGGAGACCCCAAAATTCAAAATAGACAACTGTGAAATGTGGTCAATATTTGTGGTCCTTTGTGTATGCAGACGACTTGATCTTGGCAGCGAATACGGAAAAACAAAAATTCCGGATTCGGTTACTGAATGGAATGTCGCTGAACGGTGACAAAAGTAAATTAATGTAAATATGTACCACTCACAATGGAATCCACACTGAATATGAAGGGAGTGCTCTGGAACAGGTACTACAATTGCTTATGGGTGACATCATTAACCGATATGGCACGATAGACTCTACAATGGGTAAAGCCTGCCAACCAAGCTTACTAACAAATCAGTAATCCTGCAATCAAGAAGTAACTAAGGCAGTAAAAACTCTTCTGTCTTCAAGACAGTTTAATTACCACTTCTTCAGTATGGGGTCGAATCCTTGACAATCTTAGATTAGCACACGTAAGCCGGGTCACGGCGATTAAGATGAGATTTCTCCATCGGATTGAAGGGAGATAAGACTAAAACAAGGATAAGTAACGTAAGTATTAGAAGAAGCCTTAGAAATTGAACCCCTTGCTAGAAAGATGGATGCTTGTCAGCTGCAGTATGGTTCGATCATGTGTGCAGAAGAGAGCGTGATAGGAGGGTGAGAAATCTGATGGAGGTCAGAACTGAAAGTAGGCGTCTTGTTTCTTATATGTTCTAATCCGGTCTCTTTAGACCTGGCATTTCCCTCCCTGAGTGCTAAAGAATTATATAGAGAATTATTCAGATAGATATATTACATATTTCACGCCAAAGTTTGGGGATTATCTCAAAGATATTTTATAATGATTGCAGTAGATGTTGATGTTCGGGCACCAATAAAAACTCTTTTTTCAAATTTTTATCGACGTTTCGACAATTTATTGCCTTCTTCGGGGTAAAACTTTTTCTTTTTGAATTTCGTAAAAGCTGTACTTTAACTTATGATATACCATCATCATGAGTTGTAACTCCAAGTAATTCCTTTATAAAAAAAAAGAACCCATGACCGCCATAACAGCTTAAGATGAAGACGGTAATGTAGAAGACCACAGTGACATAAGATATTTGTATATATCCAACACTTGATGATAGATAATATATATCACAAGTTAAACTATAGTTTTCAGAAATTCAAAATGAAAAATGTTTACCCTGAAGAAGGCAATAAATTTGCCGAAACGTTGGTTAAAATTTGAAAAAAGAGTTTTTTTTTGTTTTGTGAGCGAACCTCAACATCCATTTTACATCAAATACAGCGGTCGTAAAGAACAGCATAACATTGCTGTAGATGTTATAAGTCGTGTGCCAAATTTCTATATAATATATATATATATTTTTTATTTTATGTATACTACCTAAAATATTCAAAGTTGATATCTTTGATACAATCATAAAAACTATAATATCTTCCAAATAATGGTATTTTAAAATTGTTCAAAAAAAAAGAAGAAATATTCTGAATTAAAATTCATTAATGAACTTAATGTTATTTTCTTGTAACATTTCAAATTTATCAATTTGATTAGGTTTCTATTCCAATTGTTTTGATATTTGTGATGATTGAATTTGAATGGAGTAGTCCAAAAGTAAGTTCCTTTTTTTTTTTAATCTGGTAAATTAGTTAAAAATTCTTTTATCAATTGAATAATTATCTAGAAAGGATTAGAATTTTTTTTTTGGTTGTATTTAAATTCGATCAAAAATGTTTTTGGATAGTCTTCTTGATTTTTGTTTATTTTAAATTTGTAATAATATTACAACACCAAATTGATACAAATACCACAGCAAATTGATTAGAAAGAATGTTTGTTAATGGACGTAGATATAGGATTTGTTTGTTTTTCTACTTAAAGGGGAACCAAAAGGCTACCTGATATGAGTATAATAATAATTCTATATATATAAATCAGTTAACTAACTTTCACTAGTATATAATTACAGAAATAATGAACATTCGTTAAAAACTTAAAAGGTTAATCGTAAAAACAGTGTAATTATACTGTTAAGTTAGTCGAAACAAGATGACTATTTAGTACTATCTAGTTATGTGAGTCTTACTATTTACTACTGGTTAATAGTGTTCACATATTATTGAAATAGTGTTTTGGTACATTACCAGCATCTTTAAGCTTCTGTTTCTTACATTAATCTTCTCTCCCTGTGTGTGTGTGTGTGTGTGTGTGTGTGTATATTATCCACCTACTCCTTGTTTTATAATACAAATTTTCTTTTACTTAACTACCACAAACTGAACATTGTTCATCGTTAATTACCTTCTTTTTTTCCTTATCATTCTTTTTCCTTTTTATATTTTTCACTCAGTTCTATATAAACTAATTATTGATAATATATATATATATTCTCCTTTTCATTAAGCTCAGACCATCAAGTCAACTAAAATTCAACTTTAATAATTTAAATTAAAAATTCACCTCTTATAATACAATACAAAGTATCTGGGGGGGGAGTTGTCACTTCAAAAAACAGTGTTATGAGCAAATAGGAACACATTTAGCTGCTCGAAATAGACATGTTCGGGCATTCCAGCTTATATTAAAGAGTTAGGGCTGCAAAGATTCAAATACGTATATAAGACAGTTCTGCGTGTTGGCCAAAGCGGAGAAGCTTAGGTTAATCAGATAGGAAAGAAAGATCCTGGAGAAGGATTTTTAGAGTGATCAAGTTACAGGGTGGCTTTATGATCAGTACAAACTGAAAATGTTACAGAACTCTACGGGTAGTCTGATCTTGTAGACTTTGTTAAGGCCGGCAGTTTGACATAGGTGGAGGCACGTGTATAGAATGGAGAAAACAAGAGGGCCAAAGTTAGCAAAGTTGGCAAAAGGCAACGTGGGTGACCGAGACTAAGGTGGTTGGAAGACGTGGAAGTTAGCTTGGCCACTATTGGCGAGAGACAGGCTAGATGGAAAGCTGTGGCCACTAAGGCTTTTTTAGGGGTCGTTATAGATAAGGAGGAAGTATAATTATTCTGTATATATTACAAACCTAAAAGAGCTTTGTCAAATATGTATTAGTCAATACACAGTTCTTCTACAGACATCTCTTCCCTAGGTCATGAAACTCATTACCTCATAACCCAAGCAATCTGTCATAAGTTGGCTGGATGTTTCTTCTATCTCACAGCCTCTACAATCGGGGGTCTGGCAAGAGCTGCATTACTTACTAGGTTGGATGTATTCAATGTGCTCCCACTTTACTAAGCTATTTAAAACATGGCTATGATTAAAATGATTTATTAAAAATTTATATTAATGATTCGCAGATAGAAAAAATAAAAATGTAGGCTTACGATGAAATGAGCAGAAAGGTTTAGCTTGTTACCAAACTTCTTTATATGTTGAAGTGTTTAATAGAATGAAACGCTAATATTTGAAAAATAAGATTGATTATGCAACTTCGGCTGTGTAATTTAAAATGTTCTAGAATATATGCAGAAGCTTCATCTTTTTTGTCTGATGATAATAATATCTGCTTGATTAGCAGCTGTTAGAAACTAGACTCCACAATATAATTCCTCATTGGCAAGTCATTGCAACCATTTAGAGGACATCACCTTAGTGCATACCTTAATGACCCGGATAGGGAGACGAACTGTTTTGAGAAGTTGTTCTCAATTTGATCTAGCTCTTAGATAAACACAACTTACAAATTTGTAATATTTACGTGTAAATAATATGTTTTGAGAATTAGGAGCTTCATTTTCTCCGATTAATTCATATTATTATTATATCTCTGTAGGATATTTTATTATTTACTTATTTTTTTTTTGTATTTCTTTTTTGAATATCTTAATATAAAGATAAACACAATTAATTACTTATTTGATTTCTTTTTTTTTCTTATTTCCACAAAGTATATATATTTAAGTTTATTAGTGGCACTTAAAAATTAGTTGCTTTGTTCCTGTATGCAATAAAAATAAATAAATATATAATAAAAAGAATATTTTAGATGACACTAGTTATTAGTGTTTCAATGTATGTCACCCCTTTTTTTAAAAATTACATGATTCAGGAATCATACTTACAAGGGAAGAAACTCAGGTGGCCGTTTAGTAGGTTTCAAAGGGGGGTTGATCCATTTTGCGAGTCTTTAATTCCATCTGCGGACACATGATCTACATTTGAAACATTCCTATTATTTTTCCACTTTCTTTTTCTGGATGAGGGGGATAGTAATTCCCAATTACTATCTGTTTTGACTATAAATTTCAGAACTAATAGAATTTTGGGTAAACCATAGTTTACCTATAGTTTTTGTTGAATAGCTTCAACAAAATGAATCCGTGAATCCACACTGAAACCTAATTAAATATGGAACAATCATTGCTTTTTAAATTCTTGGAATATATATTTTAAATTTAATTTTTTATTACACTTTATTATAAGGTACATAAAATTGTTAATATTCAATATTGATTTTATTGTTGTTTTTTTTTTTTTGCAATAAACAGAATAATTGTTTCTATACATTATTATATCTATTTGTAATCACAAATACTGTTAAGGTTATTAATTCTAGATATAATTATTAGGAAAAAAAAGGTGAGTAGGGAATTTATTATTTCTTCCTTAAGGAGTATTATAATTCGTTTTGAGGATACATAGCATGTAAAATTAATATATTTTCCAAATTTTTCAAATTATGCGTTAATAATATTAACAATAATTTTGCTTTTTAACAATAATTAGAATTGGACAAGATAAAAAAAAATCAAAATTTATAATAATACTCAATAACATTATGATAATAAGTTAATAAGGAACGAAATACACAAGATTCAAATAAATAATTAAAAAAGTATAAAGAAATAATACCTTTTATTTTAACTTAATCATATTTAATACTGTACAATATATACGTATATACTGGAATTAAATGCGCTTTATTACTTTTTCTATTTTATTATTTTTTAGGTTTTATTTTTTTTTTTTAAAAAAAAAAGGGAACGAAAATTCTTTCGACTGGTACATTTTGCACAAGACGAAAACACCCAAACATTTCATCAAGGTTGTCATAGCAACAGTGCTGGGTTGTCCTTGTTATGTATATAACCGTCAGGGAATACTATATAAATTTATCATGATTTTACTTGTGGCCATGGGGAGCGCGCAAGCTAATAAAAAAGAAAATTATTTTTATAACTTATTATTTGTTTTACGATTATTTAAAAAGGAAATTAAAACAATACTTTTTGTTGTATAATATGGGTAGTTCAAGTTTTTATTCTGTATATCTATTAGTTAGTGTTTAAATAATTTCCAATAACGGTTAGTTTTACTGTTGATGTAGAAATAAGATTGACTCTTTCAGGAAATTCGTGATCAACAGACTCGATTCCTCCCCAGTCGCAAGCAATTCTTCGCCCGAAATCTTCAGTAAAAATCCATGAAACCATTCCCCCATAATTCTGTTTTTTTTTTTTTTTTTATATTTTAATTACAATTGCTTTTTTTAATTACATTCTTTTCCACAGATCCAAACACTTTCTTCCGAATCTATGAAGATGTTCGTGGAATAAGACTTACTTAACCTGTAGAACTTCTTAAGCTCATCGACTTAGTGAATGGATTATTTTCACTTATTCCTAGTAAAATTTTCGAACTACATATTTTGAGGTCCCATTTGAGTCAAAAAGAGTGGGTTTTTTTTAGAAAATGATCTGTGTGTATATAAACAGTCTAGCTCAAAAAAATGGAAAATCGAAGAAAAGTTCAAACTTGACAATTCGTTTGGGTATTTATTATACTACGCGGTCCGACAGTAAGTTATCTGATAAAATTCATCAGTCGAATGTATCAGGATTTTTCACTTTTTTTTTCGTAATTTTTTTGAAAAATGGTTTCAACGATTTTTCTTGAAATTTGTATATACGTTACATGAATATACGTGAATTTTATTTGAAAAAATTTAACATTTTTGTAAGAGAATGTTCGTTCATTTAAGCAGTATTTTGTGGCAAGGGTAAACTTATGCTTTCTAGTAAAGGGCCATTTCAGTTTATTATACGATTCTCTCACCTATATGATATGAATTAGAATTAAATGTATTGCCAAAACTTCCGAGTTTGAAGAAAATCTGTTTGACCTAAACATTTTTCTTCAGTTTTTTACGATTTTCTCGAAAAGTATACTAACGAGTAATTTTGAACTTACTAAACTAACTATACACATAATGGAAATTCTATGTAGAAATTTCAAATTTCAAGGAAATTTGTCAACCATAACTAATGTGAATTGCGGAAAGAGAATGTCGTGTGAAAGGTTGCACACAATTTTTATCTGTAGGCATGTCATAAAAACTTTTGCAGAATCTACAGCATTGGTTGCGCTTTAAAAGACGTTGCCATTAAACAACAAATTTTCTTGAAATGTTTTCTATACATATTAGAAATCTTGTTTCCTTTAAAGAAAGTAAAATTTCAGAGTTTCATTCTTAGAAATCATGTACAATCTTTGAACAGTCAAAATGACATATTATTGACTGAATTAAGATAAAAGAATCGCTACGAATAGTTTTTAATAGTTACGAAAACTTTTCAATCAGAACTATGAGTCGAGCTTACAATTAATTGTTTAGTTATTCAAAGTGATTTAATAAAAAAAAAAACTAACGGTACAATTTGCTTGCAGATAAGAAGGAATTGATGGGTAGGTTAAATTGAAATTATTAAATTCTTATTTAAAGTAATAGATTAAAGCCATTAAAACCGAAAAGTTTATTTATATTTAAATTGGCTAGCCCAAAATTATTTGCAAACGGTAATCCATTCATCTACGGTACAATTCTTACAAGTTACATAACAACACCAATGAAATTTACAATTACATCGATCAGTTCTTCGCCTTCTAATAATGTTATAACCTCGGCCGCAGCATAATGACGAACAGCCGTCAACGCCGCGACTAGATCTGTTGCACACTCTGCCCACCGTGCCGTGCACTTCCAGATTTATATCTTTTTCACAAAAACTTGGCGATTTTTCATAATAAAATATACTCTCAGCCATATTCTTTATACGATTACGTCTTTTTTTCTTTTTCTTCTTTTTACGTCGTTTCCGGCCACGTCGTCTTTTTTTCTCTCTGATCGATAAATGTGAACCACCTTGATTGGATTCTTCAACCATTAATGATTCTCTGAAACGTTCTTTCAATATGGCGCCCACTGTTCTAAATTCTGGTGCAGCGCGCCAACATGTCTTCAATTCACAGCTACCGGATACACCATGGCATTTACAGCGTATTTCCATGTTTCTTGCTACTGCCTGTACACAAAACAATTTATTAATTAATAGATATTATTAAAAACGTATCAAGAAATATATAAAAAAAATCAATAATACAAAAGGAAATAAAGAAATGAGACAGTGTTTAGATTTTGATCATTTTACAGTTCCAATTCAGTGTTTCCTAATAGTATACCATTATTAACACTATATAAGTAATTTCAGAGATTTGGTCCATAGTACCAACGTTGACAAAGTCGGATCTTTAGGACATTATCTAGATAAATAACTCACATGGAATCTGCACACAAGATTAAATAAAAAGACTGAAACCCAATAGATGATACAAACTTCTTTCTAAACTACTTGACTGACACTCGATACTTTCTCACGAAAACAGAAAACTTATCTACAATACTACCATAAAACTGCTTTGGATATACGGGTGCGAGGTTTATGATTTAACCAAGCATTCCAATTCCTATAATCTATCAGGCTTCCGCAGTCTTTGTCATGTAAAATACTTAGGTCTTCGGGTTGTGACCGTATCAGTGGTTTGTTGTAAACCGACGTTTCGTCTATTTACAATAGGCTTCTCCAGGGTAGTGTCGCCTCTAAAGCTGACACAACGCGGACTCAACCCAAGGACCTATGTATTTTACATTCCAATTCCTATCGTATACAGTCCGTATAAAAATCCTCAGAAGAATTACCAAAGCCTTCTTTTTGTTTCCAACGTATCACCTCTTCATACTGGTCTCAATCTCTTTAGCCCCATCAGCTAATAAACTCCCGTTATAAAAAATTCCATGACTCCACATCCAACCATCCCAACCATATTCCTCTCTCACTAACCCAAACAATACTTCCAGAACAGTAAAACGCTACTGACTCCGCTATCACATTTCTTCTATTTAACATCTCCACCGACAATTGATAAAACGCTATAGAGAGTATAGGCGTGATAGACTAAACTATTAGTGGGTTGTCTTTTTGAAGTTTGTAGACAATATGCTTTTCATTAGAAAACTCTCACGCTTTTATGGTGTTCGAGCCTACTCCTGAATTCCCTTTCTCTTTTTCTGCTAAGGGTAAATAAGCAGGTCTTGATTTCCTTAGAGGGTAATGTTGAGGCAGTTGTTGTAGGAGTACTGCTATGCTTCTTTAACGTCTTAGGCGATGTGTAAGCGGATGTCTTTACTCTGTGAGTTAAACGTAAAGATAGACGTCTGTAATGTTTGTAAGTCCACCACAATATTAACTTATTATCTTGTATAGATGTGAATCCTTTAAAAAAAAAAACAAGCGACCTTAAAACATGTATTTCCGGTTAAATCTCAATTTGAAAAATCGACACAATGCAATAATTCCATTGTAAACAATACGATTAAATTAATAGAAAGTTGAGGAGAGGTTAGATCAAGAAAAACAAGATAAAAAGAAAGAACCGTTTCAAATCAAACATAGCTCTAACCGGAAGTGATATCCTAATCCGTGCAAGCAATGGTCATTATAAAGCGTAGAGGATCAATGAATGTGGTACAATGGCGGAAAAAAATTATCTATTAAAAAAATAAATAAACAAAAAAGCGCAGCTAAAAGAAGCGTAATAAACACAAGGATTGAAAAAAAAAAAATGAATGTGTTGGCGGACGAGAGCTGGCGGCGCCTGATATAGTAATGTTTGACTTTGCTACTGAGTCGCAACACCATCGTCTTCAATCTTCCATCATAATGGATATAGGAAATTGGTGTTGTGTTTGTTATGTTTGGTACTACTCTGTGTGTGTGTGTGTGTGTGTTTGTAGTAATACTAATAAAAAAAAAAAAAATCATTAATCATTGTACTAGGCTGTCCGGAAAGAAGAGGACGACTCTCTTCTGCCTCTTCTTCAACACCAGCAGCACACAGGAGGACGACACATACTCCTGCCTATAGTTTGTCAAACACACTGACTGACAACTCTATCACAGTGATGACATCATCATCATCATCACCTATTTCAAGCCTCTTTCAAGCTTGGAAAATCGATAATTCTCGCTGGCCACAGGTGGTCTTCTCTCGCTTCTCTTCTCTGCTTCCTTATACCTCCACCTGAGGGTGGTAAACTTCATGGATAGTTTTCATGGTCACAAAATATGATTACACAAATCATGCTCTATTTTCCTTTTAAGATTTTTTTTATGACATCCTTCCTTAATAATTTATAACAATCATAACCTTTTCTCCCTTTGTTTTTTTTTTTTCATGTTTATATATTTACTTTGTTACTTTCTTTTCACTCTTAGTAAGAGGAAGAATTGCAATCGTGTCGAATGTTCGAAATTGAGTAAACAGGGTACTTCCTGAATACGAAAAAAATGTGTTTACATGAAACAAAAATATCTCAAAAACGAGAAAAATCGTAGGAAGCTCAAACTTGATATTTTACAAGCGACTTTATGTTTTTTTTTAGCGATTTTCTCAAAAAAAACGGCTCCAACGATTTTCTATAAACAGGGTACTATCTAATTATATAAATACCTATAATTTTTTTTTTTTTTGGAACATTTACTAGGGGGAATATTGATTTTTTTTGTGCGTTCTGTGGAACGGCAGCGTTTAGCTTTAATCTAAAATACCACTTTAGTACAATGTATGATTCTATTGCCGTTAGAATATTAATATAAATTACAATATACATCTTGGTATAGTAACAAATTTAAAGAAAATCAGTTAACCGGAAGTACGACTTTACAGAATAGATAGTTGAGTTGTGATTTCCTTTAAATTTGCAATGCTAACTGCATAGATATAAACTTTATTTTTAACATTTTTCTGGAAAAGTTGTTGTTACGGGTTCCTTGGGGGGGGGGGGATAATCTGCGACATAAAATTTCATATCTGTTCAATATTATTTCACTCTCTTCTGAACTACTTTTGTAATTATTTCTACGACTTGCTTGGGTAGGTACCAGAGTTGGGCAAAACGTAATTTCAATTACAATTACGATTACTTACCAATCACTATAATTTGAAATTGCAGAAAAATAATTGCAATTACATATAATTATAATTCGTAATTGCAATTACTTTAGGAATCATTATAATTGTAATTGTGGTACACAATTACAATTACTGGTTGAGCCAAAGTAATTCAATTGCCAATACAATTACATGCAGTTGTAATTGTACTTCTGTAATTCCAAGTAATTTTAATGCAATTCCAAGTAATTGTAATTGGTAATTGCAATTATTAACGCCGAAATGGCACAAAAATAGTAATTAGATATTAGTCAACGGGAAAAAAAGAAAGGAAAAAAGTCATATGTTAGGAAATATTTTTTATTTATTAAATTCTGATTCACAAGAAATAAATTTACTTACATTAACAATGTAATTTCTACTGAGAAATATTTATTGTTAAATACTACAACAATGTCTTGGTTCAAAAAAATCGTTCTCCCAATTATAATAATTAATCATTTGACAAAAAATTTCAAGCTTCTAAAATTTTTTTTGGTCCAGTTTTTTAATCTTTTTTGGTATAAAATTTGAGATGCTGAATTCTCTTGAAATTTTTGCCAATTGTTAATGATAATTGGGAGATCAAATTTATTTAATCCTAGAGATTATTGAGTGGAAATGTGGCAGTCTTTACTTTTGTTCAATTACTCAATTTTTTTAATATTTGGATTTTAATTCTGTTACTGAAACTACAAGTACATGTAATTGTAATTACAATTACATAGTGACAAAAAGTAATTGCAATTATTTAAAACTATTACAGTAATTGTAATTGGGTATTACAATTACTTCAGTGGTATTACAATTGTTCTTTGGAACCAGTTATTTTTATATTTTGGACCATTCAACTGTTTTCTATTGAAAGTATGTTCCAATTTTACTCATGAAATTGAAGGTGTAATTAAAGAAGTATTGTTTGGAGTTTAAAGAAATATTGTCATTTTTTTAAAAATAATTAATAGTATTAATCGGAGTGGAAGAAAGTCATTTTGAGTATTACTATTACTTATACATATTAATCAATAACCAATTGAAAGACCCCCCTCCCCCCCAATGATCTATTAAATATCATCAATTATTCAATTATACAAGTTACTATTTCCGGTAGTGTTTTTAGTAATAAATGTCCTTCCCTCTGGCCAAATTATCCCTTTCTAACAATTATATACATATCCCGGATCTAGATAGACGCCACTTTGGCGTTTACCCTCTAATGATAATGATACTCCTTTAAAATGGAAACATACAAGTAATGAAAATGAAAGATACACACAAATTAATTGCCAACTTCTGTTGTTTTGGTTTTTATAAAATTAATTTGAAATAATTTACAAAATGTTGATTTAGTACTTTGTAAAATTTTCCTATCCCTTTAACATTAAAAAAGTCTCCTTATTCACTCGTTGTAATCTTATTTCTTATTGAAATTTAAGAGTTTGGGGGAACCTGTATGTTTTCCTTTGTCTTTTATATGGTTTCATCACTTAGCTACCTACATTACTCAAGGTTGACCAACGAAAAACCATCACGCACATTTCGTTTACATATTACTGTCAGAAGATTAGATGCGCTGGGGTGAAATACTCACAAGACTATCGGTTAATGCATTTAATACAATTTAATTCTCAAGTTTTCTTTAAAATTGCATTGTTTATAAATAGTTAGTTGCGCTTGTCATAGAAAAAAAATATATGGTAGTTGTTGAACATATTTGTATGATTGATGGTGCAGCGCCCTCTGTTACAACCAAAAAAGCTTGTAGAAGTAGTTTAAATTTAAACATAACTGACAGATTTCACAGAAACTCACTAAAATCACTTTTTCCGCTATCGTCCGCAAAGGTAGATATGATGGTATTTGGATGCTGTGGAATATCTGCTATGTACAAGGCGTACAGGAGAGGCCCGAGGATACTACCTTGGGAAACACCAGCTCTACTCAACTATATACAGGATTCTGCTGTTCCAAAACTTACCCTGAAATATCTTTCTTGCAGATATGATTTTAGGATAAGATAGTAAGTATGAGGAAGGATATCCCTTAGCTTATACAGCAGGCCCTCATGCCATACTCTGTCAAACGCCTGGACGACATCTAGGAAAATACTCGGGCAATACTACTTCCGCTCGAGGGAGGTGACGATAACGTCCACAACTCTAAGAACCTGATAGGTAGCAGAATGGTGTCTCCGAAATCCAAACTGATGATCCAGAATTATATTTTGTTGTAAGACTAGAGGTTACAGTCTTTTAAGGAGAAGCTTTTCGAGGAGTTTGGAAAGGATTGGAAGCAAGCTGATCGGTCTTAAGGAAGTAATATTGATGGCAGTTTCCCATAGGATGGGAAAGTATGTAGTTCTGAGAACAGAGTTATTAAGGAGCGTGAGGAATATTATGTTTTTTTTTTTTGGAAATTATTAGGGCGATTTGTTTGGTAGTCTATGAATTTCGTATAGTAGATCTGCTGGGGTAAAAGGTTTAGGTGGCAAACTGAGTTGGAGTGGAGTGTTCAGTCGATTGTTGACTTCTGTTACGTGTTGTTGATCTAGTAAATCAGTATGTGGTGTGAATGTGGTGTGAATGAGGTAGCTTGCGAATAGTTTGGACTTCTCTTCGTCGGATTTGGTCCAAGAACCAATATCCTGACGTAGTGGGGATGAAGCCTGTTCGTACTTTAATACTGTCCTCGTGGCAGACAATAGATATTTATTTTCTACCGTATGTTGTTCAGTGTAGTCAGCATGTCTGTCATTATAGTATTTCTGTAATTCTATTTTAAGTTATCCAGTTAAAATCTGTCTGTTCAATGTTCGTTTGATTGTTTGTTGGATACCTGTAGTTTTGCCACTGATTTCTAGCTCGTCTTTTGGCTGTAATTAGAGTACATACTGAGTACAGATACTGTGGTAGAGTGGTAAACTGTAAGCTGGTAGAGTTGTCGAAGGATGTGGGGGTAGGTTTTAAATTAAAAAAAAAAAATCGTTGTAGCCATAATATCCAGTAAATTCCCCCCCCAAAAAATCAAAAACAATTTTTTTTTAAAAAGTCCAGTTTCGGTAACCGATCTTTTTCAAATTTGGAATTCTAGCAAAACTTTTAATGTATCTGAATTTTATATACGTATTTAGTAATAATACGTTGTATTTGTAAACTTATTGAAGTAAGACTTTAGAACAAAGCTTAACGTTACTGCTCCTAAGGTACTCCCCCCCAAACAATCAATTTTGCCGGAAAATGTAGGCATTTATCTATGAACTGTATAATAATTTCAAAAAATATTTATATTAAAATTATTGAAGTTTTTTTTTTTACAAAAACAAAGTAAACAATATTGAATTTCTTTGAATACAATAGAAAAGGTAAATGCTCAAAAAAATTATTATTTTTTTTTCTCAAAATATCAATAAAAACATTTTCTTAACCAAATTATGACATTTTTGACATTGTTAGACGAATTATATATATGTAAAATTAGAAAATACAGACATAAAATATAATTCACCTAATATTAACAAAAGTAAATGTTTTTATTAAAGTTGATATTTAAATCTTTTTTTTACAGTTTTCATAGTTTGTCAACGTATCCTTTGTAAATCAAAACGTATGGAAGAAACAATGAAGTTTTATGTAAAATGTGAAACTTTATTTGAAGGCAATTTTTTTTTTTTTATGTTTTTATTGATATTTACAACTGCAAAAATACACTGCAACAAGTAAATGTGTTAAGTGGCCACTTAAATAACAGGAGTGTGGATTGGAGAAGACATCTAGCGATGGCACTTCACTATCTTGAGTTATTCTACAAGTAGGGCACGGGGCCATCTTCTTTTCAGCCGATTTTTGATTGAAATGACTGGATACGACGGGAATTGGAACGCTTGATTGTTCCCCATATTTCTAAGCCATATGACCATATAGGTCTCAGTAGTAGTAGGTAGAGAAGTCTTTTATTTTGTAATGTGAGTTTGGATCGTCTGTCTAGTAGTCTTGAGAGTTGTCTGAACCGTCTGTTTAGTTCAAGTCGTTTGAGTCTAGTGTGGGGATTCCAAGTCAGTCTTTTGTCTAGGTGGAAACCCAGGTAACGTACGCTATTTACGGGAGAGATTAGAGCATGGATGATGTGGATCGGTGGGAGGATTTTTCTACCCAGTGTAAATACATGTATTTTTTGTGGGTTAACTTTTATTTTCCATTTTAAGAGCCAAGATTCCAGTTGAAGGATATGTTCTTGTAGAGAGCGATAGCAATTCAAGGGTTCAAGGTTTGGGGAAAGAATTGCAGTATCATCTGCGAAGGTATATATTACGGTATTTGGGTGTTCTGGGATGTCTGAAGTATATAAGGAATAGAAGAGCGGTCCAAGTATGCTGCCTTGAGGAACTCCAGCGAGTATAGGAAGTATTGGAGAAAGGGCGGTACCCTGACTAATTTGGAAATATCTAGCTCTCATGCTATGCCCTATCAAATGCTTGAGCAATGTCAAGAAAGACACTCAGGCAGTATTGCTTTTGCTCAAGTGAAGAAGCTATGGCATCCACAACGCGAAGTCCTTGTTGGGTTGTAGAATGATGGGAACGGAAACCAAATTGATGATTCAAATGAGTTTTTGGGAATCAATAATAGGATAAAGTCGCTTTAAGAGTAGTTTTTCTCGTGTACTTTGGCAAGTATAGGAATAAACTAATAAGTATATAAGGCTAATATAAACTAATAGGTATAGGAAGACAATTGAAGGTTCAAAAATTGTTCAATTAAAACCGACACATATTTATATATATATATATATACATATACATATAAAGAGAGAGACAGAGAGAGAGAGACTAAAAGAGAGAGAGAATAAAAGAGAGAGAGAAAACCATTTCCTAAAAACATTTTTTTTGGTTCTTAGGGAATCTAAATAAATGTAAGAGCCATAATTACACTTACGGCAATGGAGAAAGTAAGCACTGACTTTAAGATCGTTCAAGAAAAGATCTGATATGTATATATTCAGACTTTAACATGTTATCTTAATGCATAAAAAGTTGCATATGATAACAATAATCAATGGAGATATTGTATTGACTAATTCTCTGTCAATTTGGCAAAGTAAGACATTTTCCTTAACCCATACATTTCTGTCAAAATTGATAAACATTTAATTATCGTAAAGCGATTGTACAATTAATTTGAATATCCCAGAAATGTTGAGCACTTCAGTATAAAGAAAACATAATTTATTCATTGAAGACAAGAAAGATGAACTCCAGTCCGTGGGGCGGCGGGGGGAGTTTTTATTTTTGCTATGATGGTGTTTTGTATGTCTGTGTGGGTTGCGCGCGTGGTTAGTCAACTGAAGAACTCACTCATATCACGAGTTTGCCATCAATCTTCATGCTCATCAATGTTTTGACTGCAATGATGGACAACCCAACAATAGTCGACCAAAAAACACTTCTCTTTTACTAAACAGCCCTGGACTTGGGCCCTCAACTTGTGGACTACTCTCTCCACTTTCAAACAATAAATGATATATTAGGTTTAAACTGACATCATAAAAAAATAGAATAAAAGAAAAAAGAAAGATAGCGCTATCTAGTTTGATGGAAGATAGCTGTCATGAGTGCCGCGAATGAGCTTGGCACGCATGCGCCCTCGGGGTGAGATATGGCCTAGACTGGACTAGTCAAGTCTATTAGACAAACTAACAAATATAGTTGTATAGTACACTATTATATTCTATAGTTTATTGTTAATATTCCTTATAAGAAAAATGAAACAACTGTCTGTCTAGCAAGGCAAGTTTTCGAACTATCTATCTCCTTGCTTTTGTCTCATCATAGTTGTTGGTTGCTGCATGAAGTACTATTGTATTCGTGTTATATTTTTGAAACTTAAATTTTCATCGTGGAAATCATGAAGAAAAATATGGTTTCTCAAGGAAAGTTTTGATCAAAATCGATTGTCCAGAAATGCCACTCGACGAAGTGCTTTTGTTTTTAGTTATTCACTATTTTTCTTGAAAAACTGGGTGCAACGATTTTTTAAACTTGGCGTATTTACTGCAATATCATAATTGACACGAACCTGTGCACAACAACTTGATATATTTATCACAAATGTGTCTTATGCCAGGGAACTATCGAGGATTTTCCGTTCACAAAGAACTGCAGTGAGAATATAGACCGACATCGGTTTACGAACATCACTCAGGTTATCCTCCACTGGAGACACTCAGCATCGGACAATCATTCCTTGTTGATTACTCAACCTCAAACATCCTCCTTTAACCAACGATAATATATAAAAGATCCTCGATAACTTTTTATACAAATTGCTAGCCAAAATAGATAATAAAGAAGACGCTGATCTCGAGGCCATTTAGTTCAAGAAGATCAAAACTGTTAAAAATTCAGTAGGAGGGAGTTTCTCCATTGTAAAGCCCGCAAGCTGATCTGTTGCATGCAGTTACTTGGGGAACAGCTCAGAACTCCATGCACTTCCTCAGAACAGTAAACAATACCCTTAAACTACATACACTACTTTTTACAGACAAGGACAAACACAGTACACAAACTAGGGTCTCCGTCCCTAGTTAACTGGCTAAGCCAAGGGAGAAGGAGGAATTAGTCCAGTATGATGCCACTGCTAGCTCAGTGGTATCATACTGGACTAACAACGCGGAGGTCCCAGGTCCGAATCCAGCTGCCCTTAGATTTTCTCTTCCTAGGAGCCTCTACAACTCAGTGATGAGCAGTGTTGTCTGTAGCTAGAGAACACTCTTGGAGGCCGGCACTGCACTGAGAAGGCTCCGTAGGGCACAGTAGATCTTCCGCAGTGCGATAATCCCCTACAACAATCTAACCTGAGCCACCTTCATCAATATCTTGAACTATGCTAGCGAGAGTAATAATTATTACTTCAAATACAAAGATCAGATAAGTACTTGGTTTTTGTTTAAAAATGCTATGATTAGAAATGGCGGAAAAAAATCGTATCTCCAAACTGGAGTTAATTAAATGCTTATGGCTTTTAAGTTAAACTACAGGAAATGTAATGTAACAACAGTTATTCTTCAATAAGTTATTGTATTATGGCGGGAACAACATTGTAACATAAAAGTGTATAAGGTTGAATAACTTTGGTTAAAATGAGAAATGACGAAAAAAAATGTTTTTAAGCAAAATCATAAAGAGGAAAGGAAATCTGGATAGTTTATGTCGGTAAACATTAAACACACATCACTGGATAAATTTTCAACAAGGAAGAATAAATACTAGTTCATGCATCATGAATATAGTTCAAACTAGAGAACTTTGAAAACAAGTCAAAACTAATCTTATTCAAATTGTGAAACTTCATTCAAATATACAATTATACAATAATAATAAGTTGAATTAGGTATTATTTGAAATTGTAAATGGGTGTAATGTAATAATGGATGATTCAATAATTATAAGAATGTTGATTCGGTAAACTAAAATACGTATTATGAATCGTTGTGTTATTAATACATATTTAGAGCGGTAAGAGTATTTTATATAATATAATGATGAGGGAACTTGATGAACCAAGGGAGCGCGCTGGATCAGCAACGCGGAGGCTCCGGGTTCGAATCAGCATGCTGCCCTTAGATTTTCTCTTCCTAGGTCTACAACTCAGTGTTCAGTGATGGGCAGTGTTGTCTGTAGCTAGAGAACACTGTTCGGATGCCGCAGTGCACTACTGAGAAGGCTTCGGGAGGGGCACAATAGATCTTTCAGGTCGCAGTGCAGTAATCCCCTACGACAATCTACAATCTCTATTCCACTGTGAAGCAATAACTTGTATCAGAGATATTTTCCGTGATAGGATGCTTCTTTTTGTGGTCATTGACTGGTTTCGGGCGTTCGCCCATCATCAGGATGCGTTTGTCAAACGTGTGATAACATAGATTTGCACAGAGCAAATTTAGTGTTCACGGAAAATATCTCTGATGCTTTCTAGCTCTGCGGAACCAACCACACAATAACTTGTATTCTTGTTATAGTATTTTCTAATTAGTTTTGAATGTCTAAGTAAATTAAAAGAAAAAAACTGGTCTGAACACTCACATGACTTCCTCTCACTGCAGATTTATTTATACGGATATTACGCACACACAAATTTCACATATAACTGATACATATAGTTTGGGCCTTTGAAGTCCTCACCCCTTTGTCTAGTGCAGTATTTCTCAATCTTTTTTAAATCAGGGCACATTTGTAGAATAATTTAAATTTGAGGCGCACCTTAAACATTTTTTATTTTTAAGATTTTACAATGTTTTATTAAAATTTTATAATGTTTATCAATTATGCTTATGTGAAACCTGTGCTTGATGTACTTTGGCAATTTTTTTAAATTTAGGTCTTAAGTATGTGATGAGCACATTAAGCTCATTTCCTTACATCTAATATTTGATCTATTCTTACATTTAATGTTATTAAGTGCAGAAAATCATAATCTTAAACAAGTTTTTAGAAAAGGATGCGTGTGAATGTGAACAGCACAGATCAAAAACGAAAAATCGCAGTGAGTTGAAACTTGATATTCCGTTTTAATACACTATAGGAGCCGACAATAAGTTGTCTGTCAAAAATTCCTCAACCGGAAGTGCCAATACTGAATGTTTTTTTTTTTTCACTTTTTTTGCGATTTTAGCAAAAATGGCTCCAACGATTTTCTTTAAACTTAAAATATCAATTACACTTATTAAGAGCTATAATTTTTATTTGTAAGATTCCTCTGGGTAAATTCGTTTAAGACGGCTTTTGTAGAAGGAGGCGAGGTTATGTTTTCTTATAAAGTGCAATTTCAGTTTAATATACAATTCTATCATCTAAATACTCGTAATGTTAGAATTAGTTGCTAACTAATTCGACTTTGAAGAAATTCGATTGAACGAAAGTGTGTTTTTACTGAATAACTTTTCATTTTTCTGTGTTTTTATCGTGAAAAATGCAGTTTTTCAGCGTTTTTACTGGAATAGTTTTCCATTTTTGCGCGTTTTTCACCATAAAAACACCGATGGATTTCTCTAAACTTGGTACACTAATTATGAATACTGAGGAGACCAATCACTTTTGTTTAAAACTTAGACCATTTACAACTTTTACTTAGACCATTCACTTAAGGACGGTGGGGTGGGGGAGAGTTTATGGTTTTCTACAAAAAAAAGAAAAACTATCAAGTTTAGATTCTCCAATTAATTTTAAGTTTACTTGCAATAGTTTTAAGTCCATCTAATTCTATTTTTATTTTGTATTTAAATCTATATTTCCACATTCTATTTTTTTTCTAACCAATAATTGGATTGCAATGGCTTCTACTTTCTATAATTTCTGATTGGCCTAACATACACCCACATTTCACACCTTCTCTTCTACAATGTGATTGGTTAATTATTTATAGCTTATTATATCTATGAGAAATCTAATTTAGAATTTTTTTTTTTACTAATTTACTCTTCGTAAGTGTTTTATAAATTATCAAATTGTGCAATAAAATTTTTTTATAATAAAAATGCAAAAAAATCAAGTTATTTCTAACACAATATTTACTGTTTTATATAATTAATGTGAGCTATTAGGAAAAAAAATTCGAAATTTTCATTCCATTGTTTCAAAAAAAAAAAAGCAAAAGAGAATTAGGTAGAATGCAAATCCAATGTAAGTCTGGCGTTTCGTATTTGGCCATATTTATACTAATGGAACAAAATAAAATTGATGTTAAACATCCACACAAAAATTTCTTCAAGGAATTCATAATATTCTAATGTTTCTAATATTCTAAGTTTAAAAGAAATCGTGATAGTTTTTCGAAAAAATAACGTAAATGCAAATAATTCAAAAACTTATTCTGTAAAATCGCTCTTCCGGTTGACCGATTTTCTTCAAAGTTGAAATTCTACGAATGCTTTTATTATATATTAATATTATTATATAGATGGCAGATGTATCATTGTACTGAAGTGGTGCTGTAGAGGAACGCTACTGTTCCCCCAGAACATCTCAAAATATCAATTTTCCCGAGAAACTGTTTCAAATAAAAGTGATATACATTTATATGTGTAGTTTGATAATTTGCATAGAGATACTTATATAAATATGTGTAGATAGTTTGACACGATCGTAATACTTCCTTTACTAGGAGTTATAGAAAGTGAAAATGGTTAAATATCCTCAAATTCATCGGATGTTGAGCATGGTGGAATTGAAATGTTTGGAATATGGGGTTTCAGTACATAGAATATATTGATTCCAACCTCAGTAATGATTGATAACATCTAGTAATCTTGAAATTCGCAACTGAACGTAAAAAATTATCAAAACTTAATGCAACGTTTCGAAATTTCGATATTTTGAAAGTATTTTGAATACATGAAATATCGCCGCTTAATTTTATAGATTTTTTTTTTTTTAAACTAAATATACTATTCCTTATAATAAATAAAATACAATTTAATAAAAAAAAAATTAATAGAAATTGGGACAGGAACAATAATAAATAAATAAAAATACAAATAAAAACAAAAATAACTTTAAACTAAAATAACAATATTCAACACTAAAAATGTCGGTCCATCAATTTTAACCATGTCCGAAACAAGAAAACACCTTCGTCATTATTACATCGGACGGACCAAGAATGACATGCAATAATAATATTAATATTGCTGCTATTTCCTGGACATGTCTTGTAAACGTACATCCTGGCGAAATTAAAATTCAATTAGTAAGGCGCCAAGTTAGTAGAGAAAATGGTGTAAAACAACACATAAATCAGTGTATGTTTGTATGTATGTGTGTGTGTATGCATGTGTCGGGTAATGAATCACACGGTGGCAAACTATTTACTAGAACTCTGTGTGTGTGTGTGTGTGTGAGTGTGTGAGTGTGTATATGTAGGATGTGTGGTAGTAATATAGCAGCAATAATTATTATCTGGACACACATCATGTTTTCTCCTTCTAGTTCCAGCCTACACATAATGTATTTATCGTCAAAATGTACCACCTTCGTATATTTACTAATCAATTGTATTTCGAATTTATTTTACTGTAATGAATATTTGATAACACTGTTTTATTCTAAGTTTAATATATACATTTCATTTTGTTAAATCAGTACTTAAGAAGTTCTGAGCAAAATACTTTTGTGAGTCTGCTTCTTTCTTTAAAAAAAAACAAACTCTCTAGATTAAAAAAACTATCCTGCAACTAATTATCTTAATTATATATCAATATAAAATCAAAGCTAAACAATCTAATTCATTTTTCTCCATAATTTTTTTCCCAACTTGATACATGATCAACCAGATCGCTAAAAGAGTTCTTTTATTGAGCATCCCCACTATTATTGCTCAATAACCAACCCCATTATTAAACATATCGATTCTCAGAAAAGGAAGGATGTCTTTGAGAGAAATGGTCGCAATATACTGCTACCTAGAACCACTGCTGCTCTGTTATAGTTATCTGTTTGTTTGTACATTTGTTTAGTCGAAAAATACAAGAATATGCAGATAGTGTGGAGGTGAGCTGCTAGAATTTAGAAGCTACTATTTAGAATGCTGGAACACTATACTATTTAGAATGTTGGTACAACTAACTATTTACAATGTTGATCCACTATAAAGTTACACACAACAATTACCTTCACAGGCGCCACTACTCGGCGTTGCAGGAACGGCTTAGATCTTGACCTTAGGCCTGCCTCCTTAGGCCTCAGTCAGAGTCTTGGAGCCGTGCGTAAACCAGACCGGATTATCGAGCACAGGGGAATCATTGTCCCATTTGCCTCTGTTCGGTACAACAATATGGAAGTTCCTCTCAAAATGAAACCTATGAACTTTCCTGTCAGTTGGCTTACAAACAGGAAATGGTCAGCCCTAATTTCCCCAATCTACCTCTGGTAATTCAAACGTATTGACAGGTAAATATTAAATTTTCAGACAGTCACTTATTTCTAATAATTCTAATAAGTGAAATTAACCACTAAATAACTTACTTTTAACTTAAACTAAAAAGAAATAAAATTTTTACTACAAAGCCTCAACCCATTCATTCCATCTCTTTTTCCTTCATAGCAGTCGCTCATATCAGCTCAGTTCATATCTCCATGTCTCTACAACTAGGAGCACCGTATTAAACGAAAAATTACATAATTACCCGATGCCGCCAGTTTGAGGCCACTGTCTTAAGCAATCCTTACTCACCAATTTCACCCCAGCATCCCATAAGCGTGTTGCCCTCCCAAACAAATGGATATCTAGTATTGGCGAAACGGAGACCTAGGTAGATGGTATACCGTTTCCCTGACTCCATTGTCACAATTTTGACACAAAGTGCTAAATGTACTGCCTATTTTGTGTAAATGACGGGCTTATCCAAGCAAAATGAAGCTTACTCAGTCAATTTCACCTACCAGGACTATCAACTGTATCCTGCTCCACAAAGAAACAAGATACCAGTTATACCTTTTATAAATTTTGTAGCCTCAAGACATCGTTCCTTGGCCCGCCAGTGCTTCTCTAATTCCCTATTCTTCTATTGTTCACATCAAATGCTAAGATTTGGAATGTATTTGGTAAAGAATAGGGAATTGGAACTGAAGCACTGGAGGGACAATGGAACGCTGTGTCGAGGCTAAAAGAGGTTTTGGATTTAATTTCCAATCCTTTAAAGAGCAGTGCCCTGGCATTTTTCCTATTGGATTATGTTCCATTCAATGTGTTATGGACTTTTTTTCAATATATAGTTCTACAACTTGCTAAATGATCATCCAGTTACTGGTTAATTTTTCTTATTAAATCCTCTCTGGTAGGAAGCTCTGTAGGATTCATTGTTGTTTTTCAATAGAATATAGTTATTCTTCTTCATTTAAAAAATGAAATGTCAAATCAAAATGAGAAAAACCGATCTGATCTGTCTGTATCTTGAATATTGTAAAACAGAGAGGTTGCAATGAAATTTTAAACAATTTTAGTGTAGAATATAGAGATGTGGATGTAATTTTGACATTTAATCAATAGATTACAATAATGGAATCTTTTTTGTATGTCATCTTTATAGCGGTTCAATTAATTTTAATTTTCTATATTTATATTGTGAAGTAACTTTAGAATTATTGTTCATGATTTATTGTTAAAATACTTCTTAATATAATTTTTTTTTTTAGTAATAAGGAACATATTCAGGAAGAAGCATTACTTCATAATTCTAAGTAAAGGTTATGATGTTAATGATCCATACCAAATCAAAATGAATTATCAAAGGAGACCTTAGATAACATGCGTTATGCTTATTCATTAAGTGTCTATTGAGAAAGGATTGTGGTTAAAAATAAATACACGATAAATATAACAAAATAAAATGTTAAAATGATAAGGTGGTCCTTTTATAGCGACAATTCAAAAAAAAAAAATAAATAAATAAATAAACTGAAGAGAGATCTAATTTTCACAAACACGCCAGAAGAGAGAGGCGCGCACACAGTGAATCTATATTATATATATATATCTATATATATAAGAGAAAGAGCTAGATTGTAATTTGTTTCCCTTCCTGACGTTCAGGAGTGAGCGGCACATTGAGTGGAAAGCTGAACAGCTGTGATTGAGTAATTTAAAGGTGCACGGCCGTCGTGTGACTCCCCCTCCAATCACACTGATTACAGTGTGGTTCAACTTCGACCACCAAGATAGCATTGGTGGTGGTGCTAGCCAAAGTGATAGTTACACACCTACCCACCACTATTTTAACAACAGACAGACACAGTTTTTTTATTTTTCATTTATTTAAAAACATAAAAACCAAATTTAAGTTATTATTATTATTATTGACATTTAATATTAGATATTAATGGACTAAAGAGAAACCAAAGGAAATTTTACTGGCTATTCCTTATACAAACATCCAACATTCAAAGATCTAAAAGACATCAGCCGCCAACTTTAAATAAACTATAAATGTTGATATTTTCAATAAAAGTTTAAACGAATGAAATTTATGTATAATTGTTTTAAATTGTATTGTTTCAGCCCAGTTATGTCTTTGACCGCTTTTTTTTTTTAATTAACAAAAACATAAGGAGTGAAAATTAGTTGAAGAAGATATTTTTGGTGCAAAGTGAGATACTATTTTATAAAAAGGATGTAATAAGGAAAATATAAGGTATTAGGGAGAGCAAAATAATGTTTCCATTAGAAGTTGAAATAGTTAAGTATTTTGTGTGTGTGTGTGTGTGTCAGTGTGTAGGATAAAGTGTGTGGTAGGTCCTTTAAGGAGAGATAGAGGGGTGTCTATTACTAAAAGTAATTTATGTTAAGTAGGTGTTAGTGTTGTTAGTTAGGACGACACAATACTGGAGGCCGCTTCGGTCACGCACCTTGTGTTGTATGTATGTATGTATGTCTTAATAAACATGGACAAGCGGTAAAGACGAAGAGGAAGTGGTAGGTAGGCATCTTTTTTGGGCTGGTAGGTCTCTTTTACACTTTCTGTTATATACCTACAACATAGTATAAACCATTCTTATAATAGAAAACTTCTTTACACTGTTAAAAACCTTTCATCGCTGGTCAGAATTTATGTACATGTATTCTGAAAATGGTTGCTTTAGGAAGTTACTGAACAAATATTAAAAAAAAAAAAATCTGGTATGAAACACTCACATGCCTTTCAAAATTTCTGTAATTTACGCAGTAATTTTTCAAAATTTTATCACTGAGAGAATCTAAACTTAATAAAATGCCACTCTTTTGAGGAAAGTTTAACCTCAAAAGCCCCCTTAAATGAACTTTGTTCGAAAAAAGTTTCAAACAATAGTGTACGAGGCATGTCCAGAAAGTAAGTGTACTGAGGCTCTCACGGCCAGAGGGATTTTGTTTTCGACATTATGCCTACACTGTCGTGTAGCCTGATTCCTCCCCTCCGCAACGAGACCGGTTCGAGGTCAGTACGTTGAGAACTGTCGACGCGACAATACGTTTCGTGAAAAATGTCAATCCAATCTCCCGCCAAGTGTGAAATATTCAAGGTCGGGCAAGAGTTTTTGAGACGCTACAAACTCCATGGAGATGAATTTCTCCACTCTTTCATTACTGGAGATGAAACTTGGGTTGCACACTACACACCTGAAACCAAAAGGCAGTCTCAACAGTGGCGTCACACCTCTTCACCCTCCGCCAAAAAGTTCAAAACCACAATTTCAGCCAAGAAAATCATGGCATCCGTGTTTTGGGACTGTCAAGGCATAATTTTAATTGAATATATGCCTCAAGGGGAGACCATCAACTCTGCAAGATACTGTGAGACCCTAAAAAATTGCGGAAGGCGATTCAGAACAAAAGGAGAGGCATGCTGACAAAGGGAGTCTGCCTGCTGCACGACAATGACAAACACACACTGCTTGCCTCTTTTAAATGGGATGTCCTGAACCATTCCGCGCATTTCCCTGACCTAGCACCTTCAGATTATTATCTCTTTACCTCCCTGAAGAGAAAGAGGTTTTCAACCGACAAGGAGGTGAAGGGGGAGGTGGAGAAGTGGACGAAGGGGTTGGCGGGAAACTACTTCGAGGAAGGCATCAAAAAATTAATACCCCGGTTCACCACCTGCATTGAGAGGAATGGTGACTATGTTGAAAAATAGCTTACATATGTACTAATGTAACCAGGTAATTTTATTGTTCAAATAAACATTTTTGTAACCTACAAAAATTCAGTACACTTAATTACTTGGACATGCCTCGACAGTTAGTATACTAAATAAAATCTATCAGTGTTTTTTATGAAGGAAATCCTAGAATACAGAAAAAACTGTACAGGAAAAAAGAGAAAGTAAAAATGATATATTTATTGTAGAAATATTGCAGGGGTCCCGTGAGATAGTTTTACCGTGAGTATTAACAAACCAGATTTTGAACAGTGTTTTAAGAGAAAGTAGATTAGAGAAATATAACTTAGTTGGTAGTAACATAGTTTGGTGAGAAGAACAACAACAACAATAACAAAGTGTGTGTAGATAGCGATGTTGTTTAAAAAACTACATTGATAAAGATCTAGATCACGTGCTTTGTAAGTAAGTGGTACAACTGTTACTACTACTAGAATGGCCAGCAACTATATAATATAAAGAGGGGTAATGGACAACAGCTATATTATGTATAACAACATATTTGGAGTTAATATTAACAACAACATGTACATATGTAGTGGTTTACATATGGGTGGGGGAGAGGTGGACACGTACTGACAAACATACACAATATTATTATGATATAACCCAACATATATATATATAATGTTTTAAGAACTGTGTATATATGTATGTATGTATGTATGTATGTATACAAAACTATGCGCAACACTTTGGAATTATGTTCTTTTATCGCATCACCACCTTTCTTCTTCAAACCACGTCCTAATCTTATTTTTATTTATTTTTTTTGTACTAGCAATGATGTCACATCTTTGGAATTTTAACGTGCCACCATAGATAGTAATAAAGTAATAAATATATAGAAAAGTATGCAACCTGTTTGACATATACGCCTATAACAAAAAAAAAAAGAAAAAGAAAGAACTAGAACACACTATTGATTTTAAGCTTTTATTGTCGGTAAACAATATCTCTTTAAAGATAATAAACTCAGAATTAACCGCTCTGATAGTTACGCCTAAACATTATAATAACTGTGTCACATTACATTGGATGTTTTTTCATCATTGGTTCTTTCTTAGATAATGAAAGTAATTAAAAACGGTGTGTCCTGTATCTGTGCTCTATACTTGGGAATTATGGAGTATTTCTGATCAAGGAGCCAAAAGTTTTGTTTCCTAAATTCTAGAATTCCAATGAAATTTATTAGTAAACAGTGTTAGCCACCACATACATAAACAGGAGGCAATAACTAGGCTCCCATGATAGTTATCGACTCCTGTATGGCCAAGCTGTCCTGGGTCTAAATAAATCAAATAAAATCCAAGTCAATATCTGGATCGAACACTCGCAATAACGCAATATATCTTAGCTTTATGATGCCCCCCACTCAACTATCGTGGTGATGTCTTAAAATATATATATTTTATTGTACATAATATAAATATAGATACTTACTAATCGGCCGGCTTCATTATTGTGCAAACTAACTCTGGACTGGATATCACCATTTGTACTTTCTCGAACGTCTAAAAATTTTTTAGAAAAGTCCAATCCAAATTGTAGATTATGTGAACAGCCGCCCCATTTCCAACTTTTATTATTACCAGATCCGCCTCCGTTGCCGTTCGCAATACTGCTTCCTCTAGTATTTCCACCGGGTCTTCCAATTTTATGATGAGCTTCACAACCGCATTCTAATACACTTCCTTGTGCACATGCACGAGCCACTGCATGCGCTACACCGGCTGCTGTGATAGCATGAGCGAATCCAGATTCTCTATAACCTGTCAACATGGTAAATATAAATGTTTAAGTATTAATAATGCAAAAGGAAAGGAAGATAAAGGTATATTTAATCACTAAATTATAGTTGCTCATGTTTCGAATCTGAATTTCATCGATAGATGAAAAAATAAATAAATAAATTGAAATAAAATCAACATAAAGTAACTGAAATGATAGATTTAAATGAGGAGTAACTAAAGATAATCATTATATGTTTTTTAATGCGAAATAACGATAAAATGAATTGGAAGGATTCCTACATTTAAGGACTCTGCGCTTGAGCGTTCTAGAGGGGCTTTACCGTAAGCTGGGAATGAGATTTGGGATTGATATGTTGTAAAGGTTGGAAAGAGAATTTGATTTTGGCAGAACTGGCTTAGGTCGAGATCAAATTGGATTATTAGATCAAAGGATACTGGGAAGATTAATTGGAGGGATTGTATTCAATTGAGATTGAATGGATTAGCTGTTCCGTTAATAGACCGGAGCGAGCAGATGCGTGGTTTTCTCGTTTTTCAGAATCAATTTTGGTATTTGTCAATGTTGAATAGCAGCCACTATTAATCATTCGGTCAAGTTCGGTTGGATTTTATGAAAGCACACAATGTCATCCAGACAAGTTATCCTATGGTAGTATAAGAATATAGTTTAAGTGGACTGCACACAGTATTGAACGGCTAAAGATGAAGATTATGTAACCGACTTCCTCTCATTGATCACTTCTCACATACGGAATCGGATTCTATATAAGGTTGGGTCAAAAGCAAGTGTCCATATTTTATAACGTTCGAAGCCGCATTATCTGCTTCGGGCCTCTTGAATCCGAGAATGTTTTCAGAATAGCTCTGTGTGTGAATACATAAATAAAAAAAAATGAGAAATCCATGTCTAAATGTAATTCCTTTTTGAATAGATGTAATGATTTTTGAACTAAAATTAACGAAAAATGTAGAGAGCGCCACAACAAATTGTTATTATTCTTTCTGATATTTTAAAATTCCAAAGTTCATATTACTCGCGGAATAATAGCTTGAAGTGAAATTTTATTCATTTAGAAGAATCAGCCTTATCTATCTCGTGCAGAGCTAGTTGCAATTATTATTTATGCCGCTCAAATAGGAAGACGAGGAGTTATAACTCCAGTGTCATCACTTTTTCAAATAGCAAGGCAGCTTTGCGAGCAATTAGCTTATATGAGGTCAGCTCGAGGCTTCCTCATATAAAGTCCTCGTATGTTGTGACGTCTGGATGGAGAATTTGATTTTGGTAGAACTGGTTCATCAGTGAGATTGAGGTTTTGCCTCTTTAGAGAGGAGAAATTGACACCTGCAAACCTCATCCAAGAGTCTCTCTCCAGACTCCAAAGTCAAATAAACAGGCAGAACAGGAGAAACTTGTGGGTGCCACAATAGATCCATGGGGGTCGCGGTGGCGTAGGCTGGTTAGCCATCCCCTACAGTATCTAGCTATTTGGTCATAAGAACTGTTTCATGGAGTACTGATCTTTGCCAACCAAGTACAACATAAGCGGTCACCAAAATCGAGGGAAGACAATGTAGGATATAGGTCTCATCTCATTTTATTCTTCGTAGCATGTTTCATTTTGTAGCTTTTATCCGCTTTCGGTTTCTCATCCATCATCAGAATATAGTTTATCAAGCACTTTTAGAGAGTTGATTTCAACTTTAGGTTGTACTTCAATTCTGACGATTGATAAGAATCCGAAACCAGTCTGAACCAATAAAAAGAAGCATGCTACGATAGATAAAATCCCCTATGTTACTCTGCATTACAAACCCAATATTATATTCAACAATACTGTTACGAGAACATATCGTACATCCAGTTTTTGTGACTCATTTTAGAATCCTGACAGGCAATGATTAACTCCCATGCTATTTGTGTAATCTGGGAATCAAGCTGTTCTCTGTGTGGCGAGAAAGGCATCGATATCAGCCACCGGAAGTACTGTAGGAAGTTGGAGATTATACGAACCATCTTACTTAGAAGTAACAAAAAAGATATTGGTCCGCAAGTGATCTAATTTCTGGCAAGCAAAAACAATATCCAGCGTAGGATAAAAAGAAAATTATAAATCCAAAAGCATAGACTGGTATCAGGTCTCTCGACTCTAGTACCGCTGTAACGATTTGCCAGCCAGTGGAACAGGCGCAAAATTAGAAAGATTATGATTAGTCCATAAAGACAAAACACTTTTAAGTGTCCACATACAGTTTAGTATATAATTAATTAACTCTTATATTTCATACACTTAATTACTTTACTCTAACTTAGCTGTATTAAGAGTGTCTGTGATTTATAGGTAATGTCATCATCAAAAATTATTTATGTGTCTTGAGATTTAGAAAGACCGGAATATTTTTAATGGCAATAACTCTTTAGGGCTAATGAGCAATTTACTAAAGATATATTGATTCAATGTACACTAAAGATTGTGTTAATTAATTTATAAAAAAATAAATACAATGGCAACTTTGATATGGTTGTTAAATAAAAAGAAGTTAATTTTACAAAAAACAAAACTTCTTCTGACCTAAATTGAAAAAAAACAGGTTGCTAGTTTTAAGATCCCAACAAGACCGAATAAAGTCTGCACAGACGAAACTCAAGTGACGTTTGTTTACTACTATTGAAGAAAAAGTATTGCGATCGTGTCGAATTCACTTTTCACCAGAAATACAGGTTTTAAGGTCCCCTGAGGGAGGAAAAATGTTTTTAGCGAATTCTGTCTGTCTGTGTGTGTGTGTGTGTGTGTCTGTGTGTGTGTGTGAAACAAAATATCACAAAAAACGAATAATCGCAGTAAACTCAAACTTCGTATTCTGTTTAGGTAGTATCACCGGATCTGGCAGGAATCTTCAAGTCCTCTCTATCTCTCTATTTTACTGAATGTTCTTTTTTTTTCTTTCCAGTTTTTCTCTATTTTCTTGAAGACGGCTCCAACAATATTTTTTAAACTTCGTATAATCTCTATACACATAAATAAATATCACTTCTATTAAGAATACTCTTCTTGTATCTAAACACAGCGTTTTCTAGGGCCCTTATATATACTCGTATAGGGCTGACATTGTTGTAATGGTGCCTTTATATTATCAGAAATATGGCGAGGAAATATTCTTACTCTTCTACATTTTAACAGGAAAATTCTCCGATTAAGAAGAGAAGCCAGACGGTGATTTTCATTAGCCCAGTTTCTTAAAACTATTGATGCCTCCTGTCCAATAGTATTCTTTATTGTATTGTAGTAACCCATTGTATTTTAACGGATACGATGCAAACTCAGCAACAATTATGTAACATTCTTCTCGACAGTTCTTATATGAAGGAAAAGGATTGTGAGATTCGGTCTTTTTAAAAAATTAGAAAACTTAAATTCTTGCCAACGTTTCGACAAATATATTGTTTTTTTCAAGGCATAAAAAAACTATTAAATAATCTTCAAAATATAACAAACTTAACAACTTATGTATAAATTTGGAAAATAAAAAGTTGAGATTCTGTGCTGTTGATGTGTTCTCAAGACCGAATCTCACAATCCTTTCCTTCATATAAGAACGGTCGAGAAGAATCCTTCCATAATTGTTGCTGAGTTTGCATCATATCCATTAAAATACAATGGGTTACTACAATACAATAAAGAATACTTTTAGACAGAAGGTATCAATAGTTTTAAAAAAAGGGGCTAATGAAAATTCACCGTCTAGCTTCTCTTCTTAATCGGAGAATTTTCCTGTTAAAATGCAGAAGAGAAAGAATATTTCCTCGCCATATTTCTGACCTTTACAACAATGTCAGCCCCTATATAAGGGAACTAGAAAACGCTATGCTTATCACTTTTATTTAATTTAGCTGGAAAATTGAAATTTGGGAAGGTTCCGGGGGCGGGAGGAACAGTAACGTTGAGCTTTCTTCTAAAGGAAATATCCTGGGCTAGTTCAAAGTTATTGTCGCACTCTTCTGGACTACGATGTAATGATTTATCTACCCGACTGAGTTGGTAGGTTCCCGTACTTGTCCCCCTTCCACACTGTAAGTTACGGACAAAAATGTGTCCTTTTATATATTATTGTATTAACAACAATAAGAGAAAGTTATGCGAGTGTTTCAAGCCATACTTTTTTCTTTTTCAAGAGGCTACAATCTATCCGGTAATGAGTCAATTTCTGTAATCTGCTTTGAATGTACTACGAAAGGAAACAAAAGATAATGAAAGATAAAAATTAAGATATTCCATTGTGGCAGCGTTAATTGACGTTATGTAGATAGTTTATGATTTGCCAAATAGGGCAAAAAGTATAATATTATTAAACGAAATGCGTTTATCATGTCCAAACAGTTTTGAAATATTCAATGCAAAAAAGTGCAAATTAGAGAGAGGGAGAAAGACTGAGTAAGAGAGAGAGTGAGAAGAAAACTGTCAGGAAGAAAACTGTTTACAAAAATCTGCTGCGGAACATTTTCACGACTTTCTCTTACTACTGTCAATACAATTACGAAAAAAATGATAAATTTTATTCATTTGTCCTAATATAAAACAAATGTAGAGATAGTGGGGGACAAGAACCTCCTAGGTAGAAGAAAGTGTGATTACATTATAGTACAATAGATAGCACCACCATTAAAACAAATGGAATAATTCCGCATAACCATCACAAAGCGATTTTTCCTCGATAAATTCCAAATCTCATTTGAAAAAAATCACAACTTATTTTGGTTAACAAGTCAAAACTTTGGTTAACCGGTTTTGTTTCAAATTTGGTGGAATTCTAGCTATGTTTCTTATTTGTTTTAATACTATATAGGTGGCAGAGACATATATTATGCTGAAGTTTGTACTTTAGAGCAGTGCTCCGCAACCTTTTCTCGCCTACGGCATAACAAAGTTCTTCCCCAAAATTTCGCGGCACATCAAAAGTAAATAAAAAATGGAATGCTTAAATTTTACATAATTTTTATTTTTTTTATACATATACATAAGAACTATACTTATATAAAAATGAACACAAATACTTTATTTTCGGCTCGATATTTGAAATTGCAATCCGAAGTTCTTGTTCCGAGACCTTTTAAGCACAACCGCTTATCATTTTTAATTAACACTAGAGTTGAAAAATTTTGTTCACTAAATTGTTGTTGAAAATGGGAGTAGAATTGAAATAGCGTCGTCTAAATTCCGAGGATATTCAAAGCAAAGCATCCCCTCGTTACTCAATTCAATAAATTCCTCTCCAATTTGCATAGAAAGTGCATCAGCAGAATTTATAGCATTGGTGGCAAAAGGATTTCGAATCCAATCTTATTGTTCCGTATATTAATTGAATAAAAATGGTGGTCAAATTTATTCACCACATTTTTCTTGGTATTATATATTTATTATTCACGATGAGCCACATGCGTCGCGCGGCTGGCCACCACTGCATTGTACCTACTATTATCTTATAGCGGCGGCGGCACACATAGCATTGGCACAAGGCGCACTGGTATGTCGTGGCATATCGGTTTACGGAGCACTGCTTTAGAGCAAACACTAACTTTCCCCCCAGAACTCTCCAAACATCAATTTTCACTTGAAAATGTTTCAAAGTGATAGATGTTTATGTATGTAGAAAGTATACGAAGTTTAAGGAAGTTCTTTTGTGCCCTTTTTCGAGAAATTCCGGAAAAGCTAAATATTCATTCAGTAAAGATGCACTTCCGGTTGATGGATTTTGCTCAAAAGCTTCGCATCTGATGAAGTGGTAATATCTCAACGGAATAACATGTTTCAGATTTTCCGTTTCTGAGATATATTGTTCACTCTCTCTACACAGGCCTTTTTTTTTTTTTTTTTTTTTGGTGGCTTGCTTCATCTACAGCACCCTCTCCAGGGAGATCTCTAAATCCTGGAGGGTTCTAGGGTGGGTATTTTCCCTCGTATACTTGGTAAAACCCAGGCCATTGAATCTTCTTTGGATGACGGCGTCGCAATCGATGAGGAGATGTATTGGAGTTTCTTTCATGTCCCCACAGAATCTGCATGTGCCATCATCTTCTAGGCCCAGCTTCCTCAGGTGTCCCATAAGAAATCCCGTAAAAATACGAATCTTATTCTTACTCAGGCTGATGCAGGCCGTCGAACTTTCCTGGTTGTAACCTTCCAGACAGACCTTTGCCTCAGTCCCGGGTAGAGTGATCGCCACGCGGGACGAGTTCTTTTCGCCAACTCCTCTTTCTTCTTTCAAGTATTTCTTCCAAGAATACTTGGTCGCTGACTCCGCAAAACGGCCCAGGCCCCAAGAGAGGAGATGCAGCACCTTCTTTTGCCAATGTGTCGGCCATCTCCATTACATGCCCGGCACCCAGAATAGGGAACTTTATTCCTGCTGCCTAGGTAGTAAGTGGCTTACGCAGACGATGTTGTTTTGTCAGCTCGAACTATACCGGCACTCTTAGGAGTTTTCGAAGTCTTCAATAAAGAAGCCAGTAAACTTGGACTCGCTGTCAACTAAGCGAAGACAAAGTATATGCGAACCAATAAAAGGAACCACCAGGAAGCAATTTGCCTTGGAAACCATAAGTTTGAAGTGGTTAAAAGCTTTAGGTACCTTGGGGCTGTTATTACAGATATAAATGAAGTCAGTATAGACATAAAAGGCCAGAATAACATCCGGAAACAAATGCTACTGGTCTTTACAGAAAGCCTTGCGCTTCAATCAGCTATCTAGGGAAGCCAAGTTAATATTGTACAAGACCTTATTAAGAACGGTTGTAATATACGGTAGCGAAACCTGGACGCTAACTCGGGAGGATGAGCGACTTCTCAGTGTATGGGAGAGAAAGGTCCTGAGGAAAATATTTGGCCCGGTAAGACAGGATGAAGTATGGAGAATGAGGTCAAATCAGGAGCTAAAAGATCTATATGGAACAGGATCTGATGGGAGTAGTAAAACGTGGGAGGTTGAGGTGGTTGGGTCACCTGGAAAGAATGGAGCAGAACAGGATATCGAGGAAGTTGTTTGTTTACTGGGCATCCGGGAGGAGGAAGAAATAGAGGAAGACCACGGATGCGATGGCTAGATGACGTGGAACAGGACCTCAGGTTGTTGGGAGGGAGAAGTGGAGACGGGTGGCTCGAGAGAGAGAGGAATGGAGGGATGTAGTTGAGGAGGCTAGGGCCCTAATGCCAAGAAAGAAGAAGAAGGTGGTAAGCGTACCTAGGCATTCCCAAACCATTTTAGTACTGATAACACAGGAGCTCAGTACTTTAATGACAGCGTGACTGTCGGGTAGGATTACTATCTCCTGTTCCCTTACTTTATCTTACTCCTAGTAAGAGGAAATATTATTTTGACTTTATCAAATTTTTGGAAATTCACTTTTCACTGGAAATACATGTTTTGAGATGATCTGAGTAAGAATAAAATGTTTTAGTAAATGGTTCTGTGTGTTAGTTATCAGAATATCTCAAAAACGAAAAGTCGCATGAAGCTCAAACTTGATATTCTGTTTAGGTATTACCACCGCATTGGACACAAAAATTTCGGACAAAATCCATCAACCGGAAGTGGCACTTTACTGAATGGTTTTTTTTTCTTCAGCTTTTCTAGATTTTCTAGAAAATAGCTCCAAAGATTTTCTCGAAACTTCGTATACTAGCTACACACACATAAATAAATACCTACCAATTATTATATTTGAAGCAATCTGAAAACTTGGTTTTGGAGGGATTTTTTTTTTTTCAGTTACGTTTAAATTTAAATTAAACAAGCTTTGTTGGTTTTGACATAGAGTGCTCCATACAAG
>JAAEAF010002978.1:0-55045 GCA_011037195.1 Triatoma infestans
CTTTTTTTTTTTAGTTTTAATAATGTTTTACCAGAAAACTTACAGAAGTGATTCCCTTATAAAAATCAATAATAATCAATATATACTGGGAAGCGATCGATATATAATTGATCGATAAATAGATTTATCTTAAATACGCTTTCTAACTTTTTAAAAATGTTTTACCCAAAAAAAACCTACAGAAGTGACTGCCTCATACAAAATCGATAATAATCAATACACTGGATTCAATATGTGTTATCAATATATATTTGATGGAATAATTTTTTTTGTGTGTTTATTTCATAAGAATTTAAAATGTGCTAAAAATCTTAGGGCATTCAATTGCATGGTCAAAGTACAGATCTAACGAAAAAAAAAAACTTACAGAATTTATTAAGTGAGTGACTCATAAAATCGATAATAATCATATACTGGATTCGATAGGTGTTATCAATATACTTATCGATAAATAGATTTTTATCTTAAAGAATAAGACTTTTGTACGAATGGAAAAATACTTCTAATTAGAAATTATATTGCAAACATTGTGCATACATAGAGCTTAATGAACTTTTGTATGAATGGAAAAATACAGGTTAATGAACCCTGGCCTGGGGTACGTGGGGCAGAGCCTCTCTTTAAGTCTCTGTGTATATATTTTATATATATATCTATAGAGAGAGAGAGAGAAAGGTTATGAGAGAGATGAGGGAGAAGTATGTGGGGTGAGGTATAAGGATCTAAAGAAAACTACTATTGCCAAGTTACCACTATAGCTGAGTGGTGTAAGTGATGGACTTGGATGACGAAGGTTGTGAGATCGCTTTTGCTGACCTCAGCAAAAAAAAAAATTAATTTTTATTATTTCTTCGCCTACAGGAAAAGGGGAGGGGGAGGGGTGGGGGAAAAGTTGGGAATAGGTTGGGGGAGGGGAGGGGGGTCATTTGGTGGGAGAGGGGTAATGTGACTGTGGTGGGAGAGGGGGACGGCCGCCATCTTGTGCAAAAAAAGTGGCCTAGAACCCGTCAATCCTATCTACTGCTGAATATTAAATTTTTTTTTTACAACCGCATTAAATTAGTTCCTAACTTTTATGAATATATATAAAAATATGGAAATGTGCGAATACTTTGAGCGAATGTATTTTAATTCAAATCAAATACTCCTGCTCTCTTTGGCATAACCTCAAATCTGTTAGTATTTGGGATTTGTTTTATTGTATATTATTGTTTTCTTGTATTGCAGCTAGATGTCGGATTAGTTAAAGTTGAATAATATTACTTTATATCACTTGTGAGAAAAAGTAATCGTTGTTTTTACTTTCTGCCAATTGTGATTAAAACAATAACTTTTAATAATGATTCCTTACATTATTATACTGGTGCAGAAAAAAAAACAAATTTATCCCTATACAGATTATAAATTTAACATCAACAACGTTGAAAATTTGAAAATAATTCAGAAAATAATAATTTCAATTATTTGTACTTTCTACAATCCCTCCCTCCCTTTTTTTAATTGTGATATAGTGCATGCCAAGAGATATCTATTGTGCCACCTCACTGGTGCCACCCACAGTACCCGTTACAGATTAAGATCACTGAAGAATCTCAGAATAGGGAAGGTTCTAGGAAAGGTATATCTTCCTCCAACGCCTGGTAACTTACTCAGACTTATAAATCTACTCTGGACAATAGCATCGTAGAGTTCCCTTCGTCTCCACCCAGAATCTACAGGTGCTATCGTGTTCTTATAGGTCCAGCTTCTTCAGGAAACCTATTTTTACTTAGACTGAAGCACGCTTTAGATCTTTCCTGTTATAACCCCCAGGCAGCCCTTAGCTTGCTTCAATCCTGTGTGAGGGTTTATCAGAACTGTGCTCCCTTCACTTCAATCTCATTTCTATGTTTTATTTCACAGATGGGTTTAGGCCCCAAAAAAGGGAGATGTAGCGCCTTTCCTTGCTAGAGTGTCGGCCATCTCATTTTTTTTTTTCCCAACATGCTCTGGCACCCAAACAGGGTAACTCTGAATTGCTCCTGTCCAGGTCATTAAGTTTGCATAGATATACCATTTTTAAAGTGATTACCTAAGAGCTCAGTGGTTTAATGGCCGCCTAGCTATCCGATAAAACTACAATCCTGTCTGATCCCGAAATTTCTTATGGAGATTTGTAATGGAATCAGATATTGGATGTAATGGAATTGTTTGTTGTGTGATTCCTGGAGTAGCAGATGTCTTGAAGAGGGCGGAAGTTAGTTTGAGAGATTTGGAAGTTAGTGATCGAATTATTAAACGGTTTTTATATAAAAATAAACTGTATTTTAACAATAATTTAAATGTGCTAATTGGTAACTAATAACTATAAAATACTTAGGAATAAATATAAGTTAAATAATTAATAAATTAGAAGGACTAAAATAACTAACTAAGATGCACTACTAATAATGAGTTTGAATATAACTGTGAATTGCCGCTCGGGTACATAGACGTGCTCGATTGGTTGTAGCTGATATAATCATCTTTCGTCGTATATCATAGGGTTTTTATATATTGTTGTTCACACTCACACCAAGATATCTGTCTTAGTGTGCGGCCTTGTGCGACCTTCGTAGTTTTCTGACCTTATTTAGTGGCCATACTTATGGCGATGCCTGCCTTTTGATGCGAGAATTGATGAAAAGGCTTTGTTGTTTGTTTGTTTGACCGCGGCTGACGGCGGCCAACAGTGTCACTGTTTTCACCTTTTGTAAATTATTTCTTTGGCGTACTTTGCCGATGTCAATGACTTTGCCATGTCATTACAGATTATTCAGGACACACCTTCAAATTACGTAAATTTTTACAATCCATTCAAATTATTTTTTTTTTTTTTATCTTTTTATTTGAAATTTACAACTGTAAACTTGTATTAACAGCGATGTAGATTTTGTTTTTAATTTACAAAAAAAAAAAAAAAGAGGTCTTTAAATTATTGTAAAAATTATGACAATTTAAAATCCATTTTCTGTTCAAAAAACCTCAATATCACTGAAAAATGTATGGAACTGTCCGAAAAAGAAAAACCATATGTACGTACTAATGGAAAATGTTCCTTTATTTAGTCTCTAAACTAATGAAAGTCCCCCACAAGTTTCTTGTAATTGGCAATTAAAAGAATCCACTATGAGAGGGGGTCTAGACTTACAGGAAAACAAAACAAGGAAAAAGACAATGGGCAAACCTAACAGGAGGTTAGATTTTTATTACCTTTGCAAAGTTAATGGGAACAAATACAAACGACACTAAATTACCAAACTTAACCAGAAATATCTTTCTATATAAATCTATAAATTGTATTTCTTGTTGAAAACCGGGAAAAAGGAGATAAAAAAAACTGTAGCCATAGGAAAATTTTAATTAAATCAATTTAATTACATGAGATTTCATTAAAAATGTCAACAAGGTTACAGAGGAGGGCCAATGGGGGGGGGGAGGACATTTAGTCATGGATCACTCCCAAAGTTATCTAAAATGAATATTTATCATTAAATGTTTACTTTTGATTAAATAAATTTATAATTGCTAATTATTTATATAGCGATACTAGTGTATTGATTTACTATTCTTAATGCGCAGAATTGTTGATGATTCTAGTTTGAAATATCCGATTCTTCGAATTTACGGTGATTGAAGCAGAAAGCCAGTGGGATGAGGATGACAGTTTAGATAATAAAGAAGATGGGAAACTTTGTCTCAATTGTTCAGTCTAGTTAGTAGTCCTACCACTATTACTGTAGTTGCGCTAGTATGCAAACTTTAATATTAAAAACAATGATTTTTTTTTTTGTATACAATTTTTTATATCTTTTTTAACTTTCCTTTACTTCACTGATAAGAGATTATATTGTATTTTTTATTTTAATTTTTATTACATTCCTTTAGACACACTTTAATAAGGACTTCAATCATTATTTTTTTTTAATTTACTAATTGCCACATTATTATACACTTGCAGAAAATATCAAAATTCATTTTTATAATGGGTTTATGAAGGAAAGAAAATGGTTTGGTTTAGATGAATAAACTAAAAGTGAAGTTGAACACTGTAGAATACATAAAAGCAATACTAACTGCGTGGATTTTGTAATGGAAGAACGAAATAGAAAAATAATAGTTTTGAAAAATAGTTTAGAATATTTTATAGTTTAAAAAAATCTAATTTTGTTAATATATTAAAAAGTGAATTTACCTTCAAAAAGAGTGTATTTTAGAGTCAGGTACACTGTAATTTGGGGTCATTGCTATTAAGAAAACAAAGGCACAAAAACCCGTTAGGCCAACTCTTTTGTAAAAGAAAATCCCCCGCTAGGGAGGCCTTTCCTTCAACACAGAGTGCACTTTGCCTTTAAACAAGAAGAGTCTGCATACTGCTTCCAAAACCAGATCATTTCAAGAATCGCCCTTTTCAAATCAGTGCCAGATATAAGTTAAAACATAAGAGCTTTGTATTTATTCTAGATATATGAGGTGTGTAAATTAAGTAATGAGACTGATTTTCTAGTGTTCGATCTGGCAACACTGGAGACGCGGCGCATGCGTGGTAGGGCAAGTAAACATCTGATACACGTCCAGTGCAAATTTGAAAATGCTAGAGTTGTTGCACTGTCCGTAGTGACTTTTTTTTGTGAGCAAGGTTTTTTTCAGTGCGTTTTAAAAATGAGTGAATCAATTACAAGCAACGTTGTGCTATCTATCAGGTTTTGCTTCAGACATGGACACAGTGCAACGGAAACGTTTGAAAAACTGTGCCAGGCCTATGGAGACAATGTTTTGTCGAGAGCACAGGTTTTTTAGGTGGTTTAAGCCGTTTGCAAAAGGAAGGGAATCAATTGAAGACGAGCCTCGCAGCGGAAGGCCTTCATCTTCAAGAACCGAAGAAAATGTTGGCAGAGATCTCGTGCGTTCAGATCGTCGTTTGACAGTCCGAATGATCGGCGAGAGTTGAATTTGACTCACACAACCGTTCATCAAATTTTGACTAATGAATTGGGGATGAGAAAAATTTGTGCAAAAATGGTTCCGAAAAATTAATGAGTATTTGGCCAGTAATAACATTCCTGTGGCTCCTCAGCCTCCTTATTCACCCGACTTGAGTCCATGTGACTTTTTTTTGTTCCCAAAATTGAAAAATCACCTCAAGGGACGTCATTTTGGAACATTGGAGAATATTCAAACAGCCGTAACCGACCAACTGCAAGTCTATTCCAGTATCCGAGTTCCAGCACTGCTATGACGAATGGAAGAATCGTCTTCAGCGTTGTGTGGCTTCCCAAGGTAGTTACTTTGAAGGGGACAATGTTGAATTGTAATTTTATTTGAATAAAAAAAAGATAAAAAATCAGTCTCATTACTTAATTTACACACCTCGTACATCTGAATTATTAAGATTATTTTTATATTGTAAAGATTAAATTCTTTTAGAGAATAATATAATATTATTTTAAAAATAGTGGTGCTATCTTGATTATTTCTTAATACTTCTATCTTTATCTCAAACATACTTACAAGCCCTTTTACTAAACCACTCAAGCCACTACAAACACACATCACACCAATAACATTTCAACTTTACGCTAAAATATATAGACTGGTAGTGAGAGGCAAAGATAAAGGTTGATGACGCGTAGTGAACTCTGCTATAAGACTCCCTGAATACTCTCCCGTCACTATATTTTAGCAGTTTCTCCCACTCTAGTCTGGCCTAAGCTAGTGAGTGAGACTGATTCTCTCTCTCTCTGCTATGGATCCCTTTCTTGATTCTATTACAATCCCCACATAAATAACGTTGAAAAATTTTAAAAACAATACTGAAATAAGTATGTAAAACAGATAATTTTTATTACTTAATTATACAAATTTTTATACACTACATTATTGATTTAATTTTTGCTAGATTTAACATGTTTAATTATATGAATTTACCACTTATAAAATGGTATTTAAAATTTTAAAAAGTTAAGGCTACTAGATTACAGAAAAGCAAAACATGGAAAACAAGGAAAGGAACGATTAATAGTAAATAGGTGGTTAGGTTTGTTACCTTTGCAAAGTTAATAAGAAAGTACAAACGATTCTAAATTAATCGATCCAAACGATATACGATTCAAACTACAGACTAGACTGGATAATATTGAGATAAAGTTCAAATAATTAAAATAAAAAATTGATTATTGATAATAATTGATAATTGAAATAAAAATACCATATTACAAGATGTAAATTCATATAATTAAACATATTAAAATTTACCAAAACGTAAAAAAACACTTAGCAAACAAAATAAATTGTATTTGTTTGCTTTCGTTCAAGTCTGCAAAATAGGCGTTCGTCTTTGAGGTCTTTGGAAATGGATCCATATTTTTTTTCAGCATGGAAGAGGCTGAAATCCGAAGGGGCCAAATTTGGTTAATAGGGTGCATGCAGCATAATTTCAAACTTCAATTCTCATGAATTTTAGCCATGGCACTGAGAGCTTTGTGGCTGGAAGCGTTCTCCTTATGAAACAGAACTTTCTTCTCCTTTTCATACTTAGTTTTTTGCTTCAACTGGTCCAGAAGGTTAGAATAATATTCGGCATTAATCGTCTTGCCATTTTCTACATAATCTACCAACAAGATTCCTTTAGTATCTCAGAAAACTGTGGCTATGGCCTTCGCCTGTTTCAGCGTTGATTCTCCCTGGGGATTCTGCCCCCTGTTTCCGCCTGCTGTTAAGTCTCGGGCGTATAATGGTGAATCCAGGTTTCGCCCACAGTTACAAACCGCTGCAAAAAGGCCTGTTGGATTAGACTCATAGAGAGCCAAACATTGTTCCGATACCATCGCTCGTTGAAGTTTTTGATCGGTTGCCAGCAAACGTGGCAAACTCTCAAGGGCAGCAGTGGTGGTTCTGGGAACCCAAGTCTGCGTATGAGAGCCTAGCGCGATCTAACCAGTTCCCCTGTAACCTGTTTTACATAAGAAAATAAAAATGCCTAATATACCAAGTACCAGTCGCCATTGATTATATCACTTCTACCAGTAACTTTGATTACTGAACAAATATACTAATGAAAGTGCCCACAGTTTCTTTTAATGGGCAATTAAAGCCACCACTAGGAGAAGGGTCTAGACTATAGGAAAACAAAACATTGAAAACAAGGAAAAAGCCAATAGATATAATAGAAGGTTAGGTTTTATTACCTTTGCAAAGTTAATAAGAAAGTACAAACGATTCTGTACAAACTTGAAACCACTGTGTAATGTTATGGTGTGGATGTGTGTAGGTAGCTTGTGGCGTGAGCGTTTTAGCGAAAAGGGCTTGTATGTTTGTTTGAGATAGAATATAAGAATAATTAAGAACACACTGGTAGATTAAATTAAATATATTATCTTAAAGAGAAATTAAGTACTTTGAATATCACAAATAAAACTTATAATAAATTCTTATAACTCAATACTGGTATTAGCTCTGATGCTTTCACCTTGATTTCTAGCACACCTGTCTTGAAAAATTCTTCTCTTTTTGTCTGTTTAGTGCCTCCCCTGTGATGAGAAGGGGGCAGTACAATGCTATCAAGGTTAATAAACTTTTCCAATAACTATTGTCTTATACCTGCGTGTACCTTTTTGCAAGGGAATTGTCACATATCTTGATATTTCTAATTTAATATATTTTTATGTTTTGCATCCATCACAACTGCCATAGACAAAACATTGTATGTCTTTGTTTCATTCAAGTGTGCAAAATAGGCATTCATCTTTCATGTGACTTCAGAATTGGAACCATATTTCTTACCAGCTTGGAAGAGGCTGAAATCCGAAAGGGGTCAAGTTTGGTTAATAGGGTGCATGCAGCATAACTTTAAACTTCAAGTCATGAATTTTAGCCATCACATTGAGAGCTTTGTGGCTGGGAACGTAGTCCTGATGAAACAGAACGCGTTCTTCTTCGCCATTTTTTTTTTTTTCTGATTACACAATTATATTTAACATATAATTAAAACGTGTAAAAGGTATTAAATACTTTTGAAACACCCCATGAGTCAGCATAAAAAATTATAATTCCATTTTAATAAGAATCTTCTTCACTAATCGATGTTTTAATTATAAAAGTGATTTGCATAAATTGGGAAAATAATTGGAAATTACTGTTTTGTTATTTTGTTATTTGATTCAGCTTGATAGGTAGACAATAGAAGGTGATTCCAATTAATATTTGTACACGTTCAATTAACTTTTAGCTTTATAAAATGGTTTGTATAACATTTGTCCACGTGTAGTTTTTTTAACCATTCTTAACCAATCTTGCTTTATTGATTTGTACAAATTGGATTTTTTTTTTTTGTTAATCAATGTTAATAATTATTCTTTATTACAAATATATTAAATTTGGATTTTATTTTCATGTTGTGAACAAAAAATTTAGCCAAAATAAAATTAACCTTAGATTTTTTGCAGAAAAAAAAACTGTATGAAAAAGCACAAGACGTCCCCTCTAATATTACAAGTTAATAATTGATAAAATAAAAGCTGGCATTAAACTTGGGAATTGGACGAAATATATAATTGCTGAACTAATTAGACGGTGAAGGGTCGTACATTATTACTCCACATTTGTGAAGTAAAAATCACGACTTAGATTTTACTTTTCGTCTTCTAAAATCATTTTTTGATTTCTATTTAGAGTGGAGTAATGACATGGCAAAGTCATAGCAATGTCAAAGCTTCACAATAATAACAAAGAAAGAATAATTTACAACTAGTGACCTAGCCAGCTGCCTGACTTCAAGACAAGGCCGTGGCCAAACAAACAAACCAAGGGTAAATACCCTTGCATCAAAGCCTGCACCATAAAGGCTGGCCACTGACCTAAATCGGTGGTCACCAAACTAACCAAGGTCAGGAGGTAGTTTAAGATCAGGAGGTAGTTTAAGTGCAGATCGCATGGCAGTGCTATTGTCGAGGCCAGAAATAAATGATGCTCCATCTGATGTAAGGTATGGGATTAGCTCAATGGTTTGCTAGTTTTATAATTATGGCAAGAGAACCCCAACAACACCCCTCCACAACGATGACGTCGAACTAATTGACTGTATTTGTAATTAACTGGTACAGATAATCTAACGCCTATCATTCAATATCTAACTTGTGATCTAATCAAGTAAAATAGTAAAATCTATTAAGATAAATAATTAATATTAGATATTATAATTATACTATGTAAACTCTATGTGCGGTTTTTTTAATTGTATGTTAGTATTAGCCCTAAAGTTATGTTAATTAGTACCATTGTCATTTAATCCAGGCATATTTTCTCATTTGCAAGCGTTGTCTAATTTTCTGTTTCATTGAATTTAAATTCAGTAAATTCGTTTAGTTGTTAAATAAATTTGTAATTGAATGTTCACACCTATCCTGGCCGCCTCTTCCTCGCCTTATTGCCGCACTTCCGGAATATAACATTATAATATCACGACTTAGATTTTTACTTTTCGTCTTTAAAAATCATTTTTTGATTTATATTAAGATTGGATGTAATGACATGGCAAAGTCATAGCAATGTCAAACCTTCACAACAGATAACAAAGAAAGAATAATTTACAACTAGCGGCCTAGCCAGCTGCCTGACTTCAAGACAAGGCCGCGGCCAAACAAACAAACCTAGGGTAAATACCCTTACATCAAAGCAAGCACCGCAAAGGCTGGCCACTGACCTAAATCGGTGGTCACCAAACTAACCAAGGTCGCACAAGGTCGCACACTAGGACAGATGTCTTGGTGTTAGTGTGGCCAACATTAATATATAAACTCGCCCCATTGGAAGAGGAGATGAATATACGATTATACTTGAGTACGTCTTCATATGCGAGCAGCAGTTTACGCGTCCCTATACAGTTTTTATTTATACTTATTACTTTAGTTGTGCATCTTAGTTCATTTATCTTAATCATTCTAATTTATTAGTTATTTATCTCCTATTTTATTTCTAAGTATTTCTTGTTAATAGTTACCATTTTTTACGTTTAAATTATTGTTCAAATACAGTCTATTTTTATAAAATCCGTGTTAATAATTCGAGCATTAACTTCCAAAAATATCTAAACTAACTTCCGCCCTCTTCAAGACATCTACTACATACCTCAGGAATCACAATAAACGATTCCACTACATCTTGTAGTATCAAGGTGGGATCAGATCATCCAATAAACGATTCCACTACATTGGATCTAGTCAAAAACTATCAAAAATCATACCATGAGGGTTATTTTTGAGACAAAAAATCTATCATAAATAACTGTTATTATATGAGCGGGAAATTTTTTCTCTCATAAATAAAACTCAATTTCATTTATTGAAAATTATTGACTGTTAATGTCACATACATTAACAGCTAATCAATCGGGATAAAATTTCCGTTTGATATGTTTTTACCTAATTTTTCTTTGAAAACTTTAACAATACAAAAAAAGTTGGAAAAATATGGAAAATTTACACGTATAAATACATGAGCATTAAAAAGAAAAAAGAAAAAATCTGTTTTTTTGCATGGATAAATTAAAATTAAAAATTTGTTGATGAATTTATAAAATCAAAATTCCCATGTTTTCTTTACCTTGAGGGGAAAAAAATTAAACAACATCCTTTTCATTTCTCTAAAAAATAAATACCTATTATTGGAAAATATATAATTAATTAACTAAAACTAAGTAAAATAAACTTAAGAAAGATTTAATTTCCAAACAGTAACCTGCTCTAAATGTGTACACGATAGTCTGTACCAGAGGTTATTCAATTTGAATTTTATTGAATATGAATTTATCTACTGTTTGTTTAGAATCGCGTATTAGTAAAAGTCTAAATAATAAAACATATCGATTATCAGACACGATTTTTATATTTTGAGAGAAATAATAAAAAAATCAGAGGATACCTCTTATTTCTGAACAAAACACAAACCATTCAAAGGATGATAATTAATTTTCATTGAAATAAGAAAAACATCGTGAGTTTCGGTCTTTTTTTGAAAAAAAAAAAAAAAAAACTTAAATTCTTGCCAAACGTTTTGACAAATATATTGTCTTTTTCAAGGCCATAAAAAAAAAAATAAAACTATTAAATAATCTTTAAAACATATCAAACTTGAAAACTTATGTATAATTTTGTAAATAAAAAGTTGAGAACACCTCAACAACACAGAGAATAGTATAATAGAGACTAGAATTTAAGTTTTTTTATTTTTTTCAAAAAAAGACCGAAACTCACGATCCTTTTCCTTCATACAAGCAACGGTCGAGAAGAATCTTCCAATAAGAAAAACGTTAACGATTTACTTTTTACTTTTATATAAAAAAAAATCGTATAGAATTTTTAAAAATATCGATAAAAAATAACTCTCATTTATCAACTTATAAAGTTCGAAATTTTTCACGAAGTTTAACTTAAAATTAGTGAATAGGTAAAGTGGGGTTTAACCAACGCGAATTTTTAGTTTTAAAAATAACTCTTATATTCAATCCCTGGTTAGGAAGCCTTTACTACGTATTGATGTAAGGTATACGTATACACTTTAGAATCTTCCCTAATTCTAAGATTTTTCAGAGATCTTAAATTGAAGTGGTGCTTGTAGGAGAGTGCCAGTTCTGGTACCAGTAGGTGGTGGGGGGACAATACACTTTATTTAGTCCCCTTTTTGAATAAAACAAAAGTCTAGATAGTTACAAATGAAAACTCGTCACTCCCTGCGTTTAATGAGTAAATTACTAAAAGCATTTTTTATATATCAACGGACTTGAAGAAATCTAGTTTGGTGATAACTCAATTTCTGAATATTCTCTGAAAGCAGCAAAATAAAAAAATTAAAAATTCTGCGTTGTTAATTTTTTTTTGACGCTCATAGAGGCTCATATTTATGTTCATTTATATTTAAGCTTTATTTTTGCAAGTTTTTAAAAATAATCTCTTTATTTTTTTTGCATTTATTTAAATCTTTAATAGCGATTACATCATTAACAAAAGAAAATAAATATAGGCACAGAAAAGTGATAATATGTTTTTATCGATATCGACTGGGTACAAGGTTTGATAAAGGGGTGTTAGTTAGTCCATGAAGTATTGGGACACTATGTATACATGCAATCTACATAAATTTACTTTAATTACACAAAATGTTATTCATAAAGTTCTAATTAGTTTTATAATTATGATAACTTTTAATTACTCTAATATTGTTTACCCAGGCCTTATGTCGATCACATTTAGATAACATAACTCTTAGATAATAAATGAGCATAACTGGATTTATTAACAAACAATGGCTTCCGATGAAGGGATATGGGTCTTGTGGGAGATGATAAGGCTATAAATTTGAATCCGATAAAAATACAAAAAAATCTGGTATGAAACAGTCACACAACTTTCTCTTACTCCAGTTCTCAAAATTATAATTGACAAATTTTATAGTTTGTGTACCAAATTTAATGAAATTCGACGAAAACTGACCAAACTGTTCAGTAAAAGCGTACTTCAGGTTAACTAATTTCCTTGAAACTCGGAATTTTGGCCATCTATTTATTTCTAATTAATTTTGTTTGTATGATAGAATTGTATAATCACTATGATTGTACTTTAAAGAAAAATGTAACTCCATCCCTCCCCTAAAAGTGCCATTAAATGAATTTTCCTACAGAAATGTTTTAAATAAAAGTTGTAGATCTTTGTATGTTTAGTTTATTATACGAAGTTTCAAGAAAATCGTCGGAGCCATTTATGAGAAAAACGCAAAAAAGTCAAAAAAAAAAAAAAAGTAAGACTTCCGGTTGAGTAATTTTGACAGATGAGCCACTATCAGATGCCATGGTGATACCTAAACGGAATATCAAGTTTCAGGTTTATACGGTTTTCCATTTTTGAGATATGCTGTTCAGATACACACACACACACACACACACATAGACCATTTGCTAAAAACCACTTCTTTGGACTCAGGGGACCTCAAAACGGATATTTCCGGTGAAAACTCGATAAAGAAAATTTGACACGATTACAATACTTCCTCTTACTAGGAGTAAGAGAAAGTAAAAATGATTTCAGATTTTTACATTCTCCAACTTACTATTTATTTATTTGTTTTTGGACATTCCATACAAATAGAGTTGAGTTTGTAAATCTCTTTCAATATTACTTAAATTTTAAAAATTACAACCATAAATCGTAACGTAAAAATTGCAATGTTAATACAATTATTACAATCTAAAAGAAGGTAAATGTAAACAATCAAAAAGGAAACAAAAATGTGAGTTATTAGAGAACAAAAAACTAAATAAAAACTGAAAATATATAGTAATAATAACAACAACAAAAACTTCTCTCATGTCATATTTTGTAGCAAATAATTAACAGTGTATTGGAAAAAGAAATGCAAAAATAAATAGTTTTGAAAATTAATTTTAAATGAAATAATGTTGGCAAAAATAATTTATTTTAGAGTCAGGTACTATAATTTAAGGTCATTGCTGCTAAAGAGACGAAAGGCACAAGAATCCGTTAAATTAATACCATACCACTTGGCCAACTGTTTTGTAAGAGAAGGCATTCTTTCGAACAGTCTGCATTCTGCTTTCAAACAAGATTAGTTTCTGGTAGACACCGAAGCAGAACACTTGCTTCAGGAATCGCTCTCTTAAACTCAGTGCCAGTGATAGTGATTTGCCTTTATTCTAGATAAACATTGATTTATTAAGAATAATAGTTGTGATATTGTAAAATATTGAAATATCTTTAATGATAATATATTTAATTTAATCTACCGTTGTTTTTATAATTATTCTTATTACTTCTATCTTAAACATATATACTTACAGTCCCTTTTACTAAACCGCTCGTGCTACACCAACTACTACTACAACAACTCAACACACCGATCACATAATTATTTCACTTAAAATATTTTTCAAAACTATTTATTTTTGCATTTCTTCTTCCACTACAGCAGTAAAATAAACTGTGACCCATAGTATAGACAGTAAATATAAATACTCTGGTATTTCTAAAATGTAAACATTCTTAAGTATCTTTATTTACTTATTATTATTTTTTTCTTATTCATCAACAACTAAATTTCTCATTTTTTACGCTGCTGTTGTAAAATAATATAAGTGATTTAATTGATTAATATCAGATATTTGGAGCAATCTTATGGCATTGGCCATTTCATTCACTGTTTTCTCTTACTTACTATAAGAAGAAGTATTGCAATCGAATATCTACATCGATATCGGTATCGAATTTTTGCCGAAAATACAAGTTTTTTGGAAGCGGCTTAAGAATGAGGCTTTAGAACCTTTAGGAATATATATTCCGAACATCCTGGAACGAGTAATCAAGAGGATTGACAGTAAAGTGGCATTGAACCTTGATTGCCATTGAACTGCAATAATCATATGCCATATTTGGTAGATGGGATTGTACGAGTTGTGATGGATCTTTCCAGCACCAATTCGTTCAAGGTAACGTTTTAGCAAGGTCAAAACCCATGTTGGCAAAATGGGCAATGAAATTGGCCGACTGGTTGGCTAGGGAAGCATCAGATTTCCCAAAGTAGCCACGATTCCCGTAGCAAAAATTCATTATTGAATATTTCTTAAAGAAGAGCTGGAAAGCAGAGGCATAGCATTCCTTGATAGCCTGCTTTCTTTTTGTGATCTTCGACCGGTTTCGGGCATTGGCCCATCATCAGGATGATTTTGTCAAACAGTGTAATAACATAGACTTGTACAGAGCAAATACAGTTGATACACTGGATGATACAACCGAGTAGATAGATAGATAAGTCTTTACTGATACACTTTAAACTTTTACATAATAATCAAATTATCCAGAATTATTATTTTTTTTTTAAGTAAGGCGCGTCAACAACTATGGTCATTAGCGCCCGGAGCCTTCTCAGTGCACTGCCGGCTCCGGACAGGTTCTCTCGCTACAGACAAACACTGTCCATCACCGAACAGTGAGCTGTAGAGGCTCCTAGGAAGAAAAATCAGAATTATTATTATTATTATTTTATTTTATTATCACAATTCACTCATAATCATTCTTGTCACTATTACAATTATATAAAGACAAACTCAATGGTTGAGGCCGTCTGAGGAGTCTATTCTATTTTCAACCTAAACAAAACAAGCACACACAAGAGAAACCGTTCAAATTAAGGTAAAATAACTATTTCCTTTACAAAATAAAAATTATATCACTCAATTTGGTTAATATAGAAAATCAAATTAAAATTTAAAACAAGTGTAAAAAAATAAATAAAATAAATAAAAAATAAAATGAAAACAAAAAATTAAAAAAAGTACAAAAATTAAAATTCGTTCCCTTGACAATTATACTACGTACTGTCTTCATATCGTATAATAATTATAATATTTATTAATAACAACAGCAAAAATAATAATAATAATAAATAATTTAGTTTATAATAATGCAAATAAATCATATACCCAGGAGACATTTAGTTCTAATGTCTAGCGCCCCTTTACAATAACTCACTAACAACTTCCAGTTGCTGCCATTCAACTGTATTTGTAGATTACAAAAAGAAACAGGCTATCATGGAAAATGTCTCTGATGAAAGTTATTCAAGATAAAGAAACAAAAAATTGATTAGAAAATGGAAAAGGGGTTTCAAAATGCCAAAGCACAAGTTGGCACAAGATTCAATTTACCATTCGCTTAAACCTTAAAATTAAATCCTTACCAGGACATGGTCGCATTAGAACATAAATTCATAGCTTCAGAATAATACTAGACCCTGCATGATCTTGTGATTGCACGTCATAGCAGACAGGATTATATCTTATTCAGAATGCGAGATGTTTAAAAAAGGAAGAACACACTTCCACAAAAGAGGAACAGTAATCAAAGGGTTAAAGTACCCTCTACTCCAGTTAAAAGTGAGATAGTGAAAGATTTGTGCAGACTTTTTGAACACCTTAGTAAAAGACAATTTAAATATATTATGAAATTATGTCATTACTACTAATGTATATTAATTTTATGTAGGTGGTAAAAACATATTATACTGAAGTGTTTATTTAGAGAAAAGAATAACGCTACTGCCCCCCCCCCAGAATTCCCAAAAAATCAATTTTCTTGAAAATATGTTCCGAATAAAAGTGTGTGTAATTAGTTCATGAAATTAAAAGAAAAATCATTGGAGACGTTTTCGTGGAAATCGTGAAAAATATTCAGTAATGTCGCACTATTGGTTGATGGATTTTTCTCTGAAATCTTTGTGTCTGATGCGGTGGTAGTTTATAAACGGGAATACCAAGTTTGAGCTTCCTAAGAATTTCAATTTTTGAGATATATTATTAATACACACGTAGACAATTTGCTAAAAATATATTTTTCGTATTCAGGGGACCTCAAGAGATGTATTTCCAATGAAAATTCAATTTCTAACATCTTGCACGATCGCAATATTTCTACTTATTTAGGAGAGGAAGTAATACCTTTGAAAAAAAAACAGAAGACATTAAAATCAATATTTCTTTTTCTATTGATATTACCTCGATATTGATACGAAAATTTGATTCAATAAATAATTGAAGAACCAAATACTATTGTAACTCAGTATTTATATTTAGATTGTCACCTATATAAAGTTAACAATAAATAAAATTTAATGAATGCTCTGTCTATGCGTTCTCTCTCAGCTAGAGTGACGAGATACAGCCAGTGTCGTGTTATAGGGAGACAGCGTTAGTAGAGATGAAATGGGCGAGCTGGCACACTTGTTTGGGGGCAGCATTCCCCTACCCCAGACCTCAAGAGATTTATTTCCAATGAAAATTCAATTTCGAAAATCTTGCATAACGTCTTCTTACTAGGAGAAGGAAAGAAATACTCTTGAAAAAAAATAACAGAAGACATTAAAATCAATATTTCTATTTCTATTGATATTACCACAATATTGGTACGAAAATTTGATTCAATAAATAATTGAAGAACCAAATACTATTGTAACTCTGTATTTATATTTAGATTGTCACCTATATAAAGTTAACAATGAATAAAATTTAATGAATGGTGGTTTGTATGCTTTCTCTACCCCAACTAGAGCGACGAGATATAGCCAGTGTCGTGTTATATAGGGGAGACAGATAGCGTTTGAGAAGTGAGAGTATGAATGGAATTCAAGAGAGAGAATGGCACGCTACCTGGGGTACACTAACAGCTACTTGTACCACACTCTATATCTACCTTGTTCATACCTCACTCTCGTTTCCCGGAAAATATTTGTATCACTGTTTCATTTTCTGCCCACCAGGTTGTAGGTTGCACACATAAAATTCCCTGCCACGTCTCACCAGTTTCCTCCTACTCTAGTCCCACCCATTCCATTAACAATATACCTTACCTCTTGTTCACCTGTTATGCTTTCGCTTGCAAACACCAGCGCTTGCTTGAACCATCGGCCATCACCCTGATAAAAGCCTTTTGTTTAAAACTAACATTTGTGTGTACTAGAAGTCAACTACTATGAGTACACGTTATTTCCTTTTTTGGGCTCTACCATAGTGCATGCTTTGACCCCTATGATACCACCCATTTTTTTTTTATATTTTTTTTTAGGATTATTTTTATATACAATAAAAAATTGATAGCAATATTTTTTCTTCTTTTTTTTTGTAACATATCAAAAGGAGATTAAAGCATATTTTGTTTTCCTGCTTGTTTATTACCTTATTTACGTCTTTCTAAAGTATGAAATTCAGCTTACTTAGAAAGTATTATTTCGAAAATACCATATTATTATTATTATTTGTCTGTGGAGAGGGACCAAACCCTACGCTATCCAAAGCCCCACTAGGCCCATATAGCTACCCCAAGAAAAACAACAAGAAACTGGGTCTAGAAAAAAAATCCAGAATGGGCAGTAACCTTAAGGGGAATAGCCTAACCTCTTCCACAGACATCCTGCTCCGAACAAAGGTCCTGAACTAATCTCCTCACAACCCAGACAATCTGCATAAGATGGATGGATGGGTGTTTCCTCCTCTGTCACACAGAGCTTTCATAGAGATGTCTCTTTAAACCACAATATCCAGTAAGGGATCCAACTAGGTGCCTGAGAGAGAGCTTCATGAAGGACACGGCAACGTCTCACTAATAGCCCTGGCCAGACCCCCGATGAGCATTTTGGACTGCCGACAACCAACTGAGCTCATCCATAAGGATGAATGCTGTGAAGCTGTCCATGATTGGAAGCCTGACTAACATGTGCCAGAAAACACGCCAACAGCGGGTTTGGGACCAATGAAAGGGAGAGAGAGCGCCTAATTTGGCAAACCTATCCACCTCCTCATTCAACCCAAAAATTCCCATGTGATTCGTTACCCAGACTAAAAGCTTCAGAAAAGAAAGCTCTTCCAGTCTTTTAGAACATTCTAACACCAACCTGGAAGAGAAAAAAAATGAACTCAGCGCCTTCAGCGCAGCTTGGCTGTCCGAGCAGATACAAAAACACGTTTTAAGTAAGTGTCACGTACCCACTCCATCCAAGACACAACAAAGAATAGCATAAATCTCAGTCTGCCAAATGATCTCCGGTCTCAATATAGACCATCAGCTCCAGACCTACCATCCATTCTGGAAATCGTCCGTGTAACACCGCACCATAATATTAATAACTACTGATTAATACAAAGGGGAATTAATTATTACAGTTTTGAATAAAGTCGGTCAACTAAAAGAAGCGAATTTTTACAGTATGGTAATTTCAGTTTTTTCCGCGATTTACATTAAAAATATTTTTATTTCTCTTACTCTGTAAGACGAAGTATTGCGAAATTGCTAAAATTCCGGAAATGAGTTTTTTTTTTTTTTTTTTTTTTGAAAAATCTATATTTTGCGGTCCCTTGAGTACGAAAAAATGTTTTTAGTGAAGTGTGTGGGTGTATGTGAGCTTGATCTTGATATTCAGTTTAGGTATATCATTGCTTTCCAAGCTAAGACCATTCGTATCATGCTGCTGTGTGGAGGAAGAGTGGCAGAGAGAAGTTAAAGTGGTGAGGATATTTTCTGATAGTCAAGTTGCCTTAAAGGCTTTGAATAAACTCTAAATTAGTGGGTGAATGTAGGAGAATACAAAATGACGTCGCTCTCAGAGGAGCTATAGGGGCGGGCAACCCGGGCATTTGACTGAGGCGCCAAAATTTATGGGCGCCATTTTGGCTGTAAGTATGAGAAAAATATTGACGTGTTAAATACTCAATTAATAGAAAATTTCACATATAGATTTTTTTCGTTCGCTATAAATTTACAGTGCGTAGCGTATTCATATTTATGCGCAGCTAAAAATATTTATACTATTACTGAAAAATTAGCGTAGGATTGGTAAAGGACGATGCTTGAACTTATTTGAACATGCGCATATACTTCTCTGAATAGAATAGCATTAGCGTGCGAGCAGAGCACTTTTTCAGCTTGCGTTTGAACATGGATAGACCTGCTTAAAAAAATGAATAAATATACGAGTGGGGCGTAATTTGTCATTTTATCCGAAGCGACGTAACTTATCCGGGCGTTGTCTTGATACTTGGACATACAGGTTTAGAGGGTGTGAGAGGGCGGACGGAGTTGATTAAAGTGGGATCCTCACAACTATTTTGTGGTCCTGAGCCAGCAGTAGCCGCCACCTAGCAGTTAAAAAAAAGGAATAGGAGAACTGGAGAACACTGAATTGACATAGAAGGATCTCTCAGACTAAAATATTTATAAAAGGTATAAGACACGGAAACTTCTCATCCTGAGTAGGATACGATTGAGATTCATGATTGGACACTCTTGAATAGCCAATCTTTTACACAAATTAGGCAAGGCGTCAGGCCTTTGGTGTCACAATTTTGATGAGGGGGTGTCAGAGAACCTCTACCTAGGTCACTAATACGAAGTTACGAATACTTAGAAGACTTAGGAAGACTTGAAGGAACGTTTGTGGGAGTTGGAGTTTGAAGATAGACCAGTAGATTAATGATAATTCGTCTAATGATCTATCTACTCGTCTAGATTAATTAATAAATAATAATAATAAACTTAATAATAATAATAAGGCAATAATTTTGTCCATATACTGGAAATGCAACTTTAGTGAATAGTTTAGAAAAAATTTACAGGCAGTATGCTGGATTCGAACCTGTGACCTACGCGTTGTTAGTCCAGCGCGCTACCAATGTGCTAATCCCTTCCTTCTCCCTTAGCTGGCGCCAATTAACTAGGGACGGAGACCCTAGTTTCTGTACTGTGTTTGTTCTTGTCTGCAAAGTGTAGGGGTATGTAGTTTAAGTGTATTGTATTCTGTTCTGATGAAGTGCATCGAGTACTGAGCTGTAACAACCCGTGGGGTTGCTACTCCCCAAGTAACTGTATGCAACAGATACTTCTTGCGGGCGATTGATGAGAATAAAAATTATTATATAGATATTTGTGAAAGAATAGAAGACTACGCGACAGCTGATTATAAATTCATTTTTGTGAGTAATTAAATCAGGAGATATAAAAATGGAATAAATTTACACCCCCCTCTCATACGCCATCCACTTAAAACCTTCCCCTTATCTAAAAAGAGTTATGATCATGTTCATTTCAGAAAATTTATATTAACTAAAAACACAAAAATTAAAGATCAGCATTGCAAAACTAAGCGAAGTTATAAGTTAAAGTAAGCATTCTATTTGTATATTCATTTCACAAAAGTTAATTATTTTTACAAGTTCTAAAATTTATTGCTTTTAGATGCTTAATTTTGTATTAGAAAAGTTTTAATTTATTATATTCAGTGATTCTATTATCTCACCCCTTTCACATGCTTTTTAATTGATCATTGCTGTTTTGTAATTCATAACAGCTAAATAACTATGTGCACTAGAGGGAGGCAATCATTTCAGGGATATTCATTATTTTTACAATGCTCTTACTCTTGTACGGCTAAAATCACTTTCGACTAGTCACGTTAGCTTCCTTTTGACCTCACATTACCCTACAAATTTGCTCTGACTTCCTAAGATTCAGTTTACCATTTACTTTAACCATAAAATTAAATCCTTTCCAGGATATAGTTGGGTTGGAACATGATTCATCATTTCAAAATAATACCAGACCCTGCATGACCTTGTGATTCCACGTCGTAGCAGACAGGATTATATCTTCATTCGGAATGCGGAATGTTTGGAAAAAGAAAGGGCTCACTTCAAAAGGGGAACACTAATCAAAGGGGCTAAAGTTGCTCCACCAGATAAAAGGAAATAGTAAAAGATAGTGATTTGTGCCGACATTTTGAACTCTACGTTAAAAGACAATTTAAATATATTATGAAATTATGTCATTAATTCCAATGTATATTAATTTTATGTAGTTGGTAAAAACCATATATTACACTGAAGTGTTAATTTAGAGAAAAGCATAACGTTTGTAGCCCCCCCCCCCCCAAGAACTCCCACAAAACAATTTTCCCGGGGAAAAAAGTTTCGAATAAAAGTGATAAGTATTTATGTCTGTAAATAGTTTACGAAGTTTAAAAAAAAAAAAATCATTGGAGACGTTTTCGTGGAAATCGTGAAAAATATTCAGTAATGTCGCACTATTGGTGTAGTAGAGATGAAATGGGCGAGCTGGCACACTTTTTTGGAGCCAGTATTCTCCCACCCCAGACCCTTTAGTTACGGCTCTGCCCGTCTTCCCATTCTTTAACTTAATTTCCATTGTTTTCATTAACCCCACCCCTCTCACACTCCTTAACTTATCAGGACTGGGACTAAACGGAGGCATCGGATTGGATGATAAGTTCAGGAGTGTTCAGGAGTGGGAGGAAGGCAGGGCTGTAACCAAAAGGATCTGAGAGTTTGGGGAATGTTGTCCCGCATAAAAGTGTACCAGCTCGCCCATTTACCCTCTACTAACGTATCAGAAGTGGGTATCGCACTGCGTATGGCAAATCAACATTACTGAGTGATAAGAACGATTGCAGGCTCAGCTATTGGAATAGGGAGCACCGGAATATGATAGCTCGATACCAGAAACTACGCATCTTGACCGGAAGAGAAAGAAGAGAATCATATTTCTTAGTTAGCGGATTTGTCTGAGCAAGTGAGTAATTTAAGGCAGCAAATTATTAGCTTAGTACCGCTAACTTCAACTAATAAACAAAATATCAAAATCAAAAGGCAAATTTTAGGGCACGAGAGAATTTTATACGATTTTTCAGTCTAAATCCCGAGCCAAAATGCGATTTTAATTTTAAGGAAATTCTATCCGCTGATTTCGGAATTTAAAGTGAACCGAGAAACCAGGAAGTGCGACTTTTATTGAAAAAAAAAAAAATTGCGTTTTTATTGGGGGGGGGGGATTTAATGGGAATGGGAAAGTCTTTCCTTTAAACTGACATTTCAATAATGTGGCTTGTTACGTCGCTGACAGTTAACAACATGGACCAAATTCATGATAGGACTCCGATCTTCTCTATTCTGAATTTCGACCTGATATTGTTTCACTCACTATAATTGACAGTGTTGTTTTCATTAATTTGCAAATCAATGTCCGCAATGCGCATGCAAATCAGCGACCTATACCAAGAGAGAGAATGTCTACTTTGAGGTGAGGAAAGAGATATCGTATCAACAATTTGTCCAGTGTTTAACTTAAAATTTGCAAGAATATAGTTTTGACTTTACCTTTTAGCTGTAGTCAACCTAAAACTATTTGAATTTATTGAAGCAATAGTTCTGAAAGAATCTGTAAGAAAATATCTGCTTACCAAAAACATATCACTGTATTTTTATAGTTGTTCAAATTTTGAAAACCTTCAAAATGTAGAATAATGGCGGAAGTCGAATTGTTTCCAAAACTATATCTGGAGTCGAAACATACAATTTTATGACGCTTTAATAGCTAAGAAAATAGAGCGTGGAAGCAAATCCACTCACAAAAAAAAAGCGCGCATTGGATAAAAACTAATTTATGCAATTTCTTCAGAAATACTGGACCAGTGAAGGCAATTTATTTAGTTGGAAGGGACAGCAAATTAGTACACTACAGATGCCTGCCTCAAATTCTTTGCGCTCTGTAAGTCAAGAGACTTAATGCTCCACTATGGCAATGTCTCTCCAAACTGTCAAATGTTTTTGGATGCCACATGACATCAAAACTTCTTTCATAAAAGGAAATTAATTCCCCGATTATGACATTATTTGAAGCCTTATCTTGAAATGAATGTCTTGAGAACTTTAGGTTATGGAGAACAAATGCACTGCAGCGGAAGGAGAATATTTTGAACACCAATGAAAGAATTTTTCCGAAATAGGTAACCATTTCTTTATATCTTCAAAACCTTCTCCATGACCCTCTTATTCGTTATCATTTTCTTCACCCTGGTTTACATTTCTTTTTTTCTTTAAACGGATGAAGTCATAGTTTCTTGCTTTCACATTTTTTTTCTCTAATATAATTTGTACTTCTTTCAAATAACATTCGGATTCCTCTTCGTTCTCCCCTCTCGCAATCTCGTAAAATGTTCAGATTGGTTCCAATAAGATTTCCTTCCAATTAGGATCCTTTGTATTCTTGACTGACTATACTCCCAATAACCAACAATCAATTTTCTACTATTCATTTCTTCACCTCTATATCAGTCTCTTGCTGTTTTTCTGTCGAATTTTTTTTTGTATTATTCGCCTACTAGTTCTTCACTTTCAAATTGGCATATTTCTTCTTTTCTTAGGAGGCTTTCTTTCTCATACCAAAGGAAGAAGAATTTATTTATTTATTTAGTTATATTATTTATTATATATTTTATGGTGTCCTATTTTATTTATATTTAACACACTTTGTTTAGGGTATACATTCAGTTTTCGAACCGAACCTTCAAAAATTCTTTAACCGAGCGGGATTATTCTGTTTTTGTGATTTTGTAGAAAACGGTATCCAACGATTATTTTATATATATATAATAATTATTATTATATTACTTCCTTCATATATATATACATATTATATATATAATATTATTATTATTATATATATATGTATACAGGTTGTCCCATTTAAACATGCCACTTTTGAAATAACTCTTAAACAAAGCGTTGTATCTAAAAATATACCATAACGTTTATTGAAGTATTCGCGGTATAGTTTATGATGGTGTTAATGTTTTTTGATTTTATTGCCGCCTTACACTTTAAATTGGTGGCTGAAAGTGGCGATTCGATTCCTTTTGACCTCCACTTTGTACTACTGCATTGAAAACTATTACGAAAAAATGAAGAAAAATGCCGTTAATTTCACTTCAATATTTCAAAACGTTGCTGAGATATTCAACCATAAAGATTCAATTTTTGTCCTAATTTTCTGTTTCATAAGTTTAAATTAAAAGCGTATTTTCTAATTAATTTCGATAAATAAGAGAGTTTAAATGCTGGTAAAACTTAAAAGCTATTTGAAAACCATAAGACACTTAAAAATCAGGTAAAATATCATTGAAATAAAACAATTTTCCAGTTTATTCACAAAAATCGATAAAAAAATATTTCCTATGTAGTCTAAATGACCTCCTCGGCTTAAATGGCACAAGCCGAGTCGCTGCCCAATATACGAAGTTGCTAATCGTATAATATCTGCCGGAATTGCTAAGCAGGTTTGGATTAAGTCTTCTCTAGGTGCTTCTGCAATTGTTGGTTTCGTGATATAAATTTTTTCTTTGAGATATCGCCAAAGAAAACATCAAGAAGGCTTAAATCTGACGATCTGGAAGGCCAGCTTACCGGTCCTTGTCCCGCTCCAGCTGTTACTGAACATCTCATTTACTTCTCTCCTCGTCACTAAGGCATAGAGCGAGGGTCAACCATCTTGTTAGAACCACATTCTTGTTCTGACATTCAATGGCATACCCTCAAGCAACTGTTGCAACTCTTGGCGAATAAAATTAGCGTATTCTTGCCCATTTAAGGTACCTGGCGGAAAGCATGGGCCAATAGATTTGTCTACAACCATTCCGCACCAAACAGATTCCACAGACAGATGTTCAGTAACCGCTGGATCGGGAGATAGGGGCCGGTAAGCTGGCCTTCCAGATCGCCAGATTTCTTAAATGTTGATGTTTACTGTGACGATATCTCAAAGAAAAAAATTATGCCAAGGAACCAATAACTCCAGAAGCCCTTAGGAGAAGACTTAATCCAAACCACCTCAGCAATTACGGTGGACATGATACAATTTGCAACTTCATATGTTGAGGCGGCGATTGCGGTTGTGCCGGTTAAGCCGACGAAGTCATTTTGAATACATAGGAAATATTTTTTTATCGATTTTTCTAAATAAACTGGAATATTGTTTTGTTTTAATGATGTTTTACCTGATTTTTAAGTCATTTATGGTTTTAAAATAGCTTTTAAGTTTATCAGCATTTGAACCCACTTATTTATTCGAAATTCATAAGAAAATCCGCTTTTAATTTTAGTTTACGAAACAGAAAAATAGGGAAAAAAAACGATGAAAATTTAATCTTTATGGTTGAATATCTCGGCATCGGTTTGAAATATTGAAGTGAAATTAACGGCATTTTTATACACTTTTTAAAAATTTTTACAGTATATATATATATATATATATGTCAAACTTAACACACTTTGTTTAGGTATACCATTCAGTTTTCGAACTGAACCTTCAAAGATTCTTTAACCGAGTGGGATTATTCTGTTTTTGTGATTTTGTAGAAAATGTAGTCCAACGATTCACCTTAAATATCACACTGTAACTTTACTTCACAACATACAGCCTTATAGCTTTTTTTTTTTTTTTTTTGAAAAACCATTTTTATAAAAAGAAATTGATTTTTGGGTTTATTAAACACTGACAAACACACATGCACGCATTATTTTTATATATATATATTCGATCGCTTCTTTGCAATGCTGGTCAGTATGGGAACAATTTTTTAAATTCAGTAAACGGCCTGTATATTGCCTTATTTTAAAATCTTACAACATCAGTGCTCTAAAGTACTCTTTGTTATGTTCCATAGTTTTCCGGATTAAAAACTTATTTCACTACCACACTCGGTGATTAAAAAGTCGAATAGATTGGTGAAACTTAGCAGATTATAATAAACCTATTAAAACAAAGAGAACAAAGTTCCATTTAAGTATGTGCTTTTTCATATTTCAATATCTCTTGAGGAGGACCTTGGTATAAGATTAAATCTGAGGCTATCTAATCCAGGCAAAGTCATTTGTGATGTTAGTAAGTCGATTTTCAAATCAAACTTTTAAACTTACCCTCCCAGTTCCCTTGTTAAGTGAAATTTATAATCGGAAGAGCGGCAGCTATTTGAAGATTGAAAGCATTACTTTTTCATCCCCATCCGAGCCGTATTTGCAGCCAAACAAAACCATCACATTGACATAATATTTTACAGTGATATTTCCTCTCCTTTCAGGCGAAACCTACAAAGGCTGCCTCATGCTAGGCCTGTAATGAATAGAGAATAAAGCCACAAGGTTTTGCTGGAGAAGTTCTGCAATAAATCCAATTGAATAACTATAGATACACTTTTGCCTGACACTGTCTATTCGGATTTCCGAATAAAAATTTTTGTACCTTATTCTACAATTGATAAATGCGCAGCCTAAGTTCCATAAGTGTGACGAACATTTGTCAATGAAATTGTTTAATTTTTAAATTTTAATTAATTTTAAGAATTGCAGAAAGAAAAGTTTGCTAATATCACACCCGATTGCATAGTTTTTTTTCTTTTTAATAATCGAAGGTTAGAAATCACATCAAAAGAAATTCGCATTTATTTGTACGATCTTTTCGCGCTAAAACTGTTACTTGTAATAAACATTATAATAATAACTTTATCTTCGTTACAATTATTTAAAAATCTTTTTGTATCTGTAACACGCACGGATCGTTTGAATATGGCCCTCCTGCTTTCTAATGCTGGCCCTAATCTCTTTTCGAACAATAAATTTCCTGTGTTCCTTGTAGCAATAACCTCCTATTATATTATCTACAACACTCGGAGCTAAAATTACTTTGGTGGTTTCACTTTGAATTTATCTTGGTATGAATGTTTGTTTGGTATGAATCTACCCCTTTATCGTTTAGGACTTCCTTTCATTAAGAAACAGTAAATTGATTATTAATTAATTCATTATTAATTAAACCCCTCCTAAGTCGGACTACGTTTGAACTATTATTATTTATAATGTTTTATTTAGAAATTGTAGCAGTTAGTGTGGAATTATAATGAATGAGTTTCATTCATTTAAAATCTAATTAAATAAAAATGTGGCTTTGTAAACAATGATATTTTTTATTTTTTAATGAAAAAGGAATACGTAATGCAATAGTAACAAATTTTCGAAATTTGGGAGTTTTCGGAAATACACCGGAAATACATGTTTTCGAGATCGCCTGAGATTTTTTCTTTCTCCTCTTTTATTGATGTCAACAACTGCAAAAAAAAAAAAAAATACATTGCAACAGTAGTTGTCTGATCTTGTCAAACAAAGCGGTAAGTGGACTGTATTTGATAGGATGTAGTTCTTAATGCGGGGAAACAGAGAATACTAATTCAAATAAGTATGAATAATAGAACGCTTACCTTGCAAGATGTGGACACTGGCTTAACAACGCTCCAAGGAAAGGGATCCCAAAAGGAAAAGAGAGTCGACTCCCCCACTTCCCCTGGCCCCAGATACCTTTGTGAACGTAGATGGTGTCCTCCAGTCTAAAAGGCGAGCAGATTGAAGGCCAAGTAGGCATAAGTATGTTCCTTTGCATAATGTACCGTACTTAAGCGGAGAACATGCGGTGTAACGAGAATAAAGGAAAACTGCGTACCCGTGAAAATGCGGTGTAACGAAAGAGGCGAGAAACAGTACGCTCGTATACTTGCGGTAAACTAACAGCGAGAAAACGAAATGCACTTAACTTGCGGGGTAGCATGGTGGAAAATATAGAGCACTTCCGTGCGTGTACGAGCGTATGGTACAACAGTTTTCGAACAGAACTACAGCAGTACTAACAGATTCGAGGTGAAACCGGACAATGCGCAATCGGAAGTTATCGTAATTACGACAACGGCCGACAGTGACATATGTGTTGCAAAAAGTATACATTGGGAGACAAAAAGGCGTCAGGAGATTAAACAGTAGTAAATATGTTAAATGATAAATTAGATAACAGGAATGTAGATTGGAGAAAACATCCAACGATGTTGGTCATGGGATGTAATACGATCCAAAGCTGATAGAGAGAGAGAGAGAGAAAGAGAGGAACATTCTCTAGCTTAGGCCAGATTAGAATGTGAGAAACTGTTTAAATAAAACTATGGGGGAATCTACGGAGAGTCTTGCAATAGAGTTCACACAGCAATCACAGCAAGCCAACAACCTTCCTCTTTCTCACCCTAAATCTCTCACTATTACTTTATATATTTTATTGTAAAGTCCAGGCAGTTTGTGTTACTTTTTCTGTTATACAGTGTTCAGCTTTACTTCTAGTTCAATAAAAAAAAAAATGCACTCCTTCTCAAACCCATTATATGGGACATCTTTTCATCTTTTCTACAGCCGTCTGCGTGGATTGTCAGAAATAGTGTTTGAAGAAAGCTGGTGAATAAAAGGATTAGGATGAGCAATTGTGGCTGAATGGAATTTAAGGAAAACAAGTTTTAGCTAGATCGTTAACGAAAGAAATATTGAAGTCAGTATGGATTGTGTGAGGTTAGCTACGTAGTAGGGTGCTTTGACAATTTTCCGAAGAATTTTCGTTTTAAATGACTGGTTACGATGGGAACTGGAATTCTTGGTTGTTCCCTGCATTTCTATGCCATAAGACCAAAGCGATAACAATTCAAGGGTAGAAACCACTTTTTTGGAGTCAGGGGACCTCAAAACGGACATTTCCGATGAAAACTCGATATTGAAAATTTACTTCTTCTTACTAGGAGTAAGAGAAAGTAAAAAGAAATTGTCAATTTTATAATTTGTTGTAAGAGAAGACTTCATTAGATTTTTTTTTTTTTTTTTTGTGGTTGCCATTTTAAAGTACTATTAATTTAATCGTAGTGATGGTTAGAATATAAATTTTGTTTTATATAGTAGTAGCACAAGGATTTTACAATTCAGAAGGCCACCTTCTCACCCGAGAGATTTTGCCAAAGAGTCAGACATAATATAAGAGGTGGTGAAATAGGTTGCTGCAGCTTGTATCACGTTTACTTAGTCAACATTGTAATATATGTAACAGCTACATAAGGATGAAGGGAACAGAGAATGATATGTATGTGACTACATCTGTCTTTCCTCTTTTATATCTCCCCTAGATATAACGCGTTGAACAAATTTAATGTCATCATTATTTTAAATGTCACTTCTACTCTCATAATTTCTTTATAATTTATATTTCGTGTTTTCTTTGCTAAAATTTTTTTTTTCAAAAGTTGTTTTGCAAAATGTTTTAGTTTTAAAAAAACTTGAGTTCAGTATTGTTATAATTATATTATTTCCAAAAACCTTCTGTTGTGAAATATTTACACGGCTTTGTCTTACTGTGCAATTTACATAGTTTTAATTTATCAATTTATTTACATGAATATTAACCAGATTAATTTAATATATAAATGAAAATGTATGTAGATTAGAACATGGCGGTGGATGCTGTTCCCCAGGCAGTGCAGCCAATTAGATGCTTATATGCCTACCGCTGTAGACCAATTACAAGAAACCTCCACTCTTCATGAAGTTGAGGACTTTCCCAACCAGCTTTCTTTGCGCTATAATCTCCACTAGCCTCAATGTGCCAAAGATTTCATATTGTAATTTAGCGGACAGCAACACAATTGGACTACCGATGCGAGGCTATTTCCTCCATCTCTTCGTATAATCTACACAAAGGTTCTGAATAATAATCCACCACCTTGCATAGGTGTTTTCTTGGAAAGCCCTATCACCAGACTAATCTGTTTCCTTTCTAAGCAGAGCATCCTCTTTAATTCCTTGTTTACACAGTAGTTTTTTAAATTGCGAAGTTGTTAATTATATAGCTTATTTCATATTACTATTATGTCTTGACGAGTAAGAGAATCTGCGGCGATCTGCGCAGAAGAGTCTGGGCGAAATCCCGCCTGGAGCCGTCTCGTCGCTGGTGCATATCTTGGTGGTAGTAGCAAAATTTTTGTATTTGCCTCCTAGACTTAGTTTCCACATTTTGTCATGCTCTTTTCAGAACCAATCTCTAAGAGATGCACACATTACCCCCTTAGTAATCTCCAGGATAAATTCAGACCCATTCCTGGCTAGTTGGCCAGCCGAACACTGTTATGCCGGGAGTGTTATGTCAGGCAATCTCTATACTCCCTAACTAGAAATGAGATGGTTCTGAAACAGTAATGGCTTTCAATGGAGCCTGTCTGACCGAAAAGTTGAGAATCTTCTTATTTTTAAGAGCCATTCTCAGCTTTTTCTCAGCACAGATCTTAATTGCAAGTATTTCCGCCTGTAATACCGTGGAATAGATACCAGGAGTCCTCTCTAAGAGTAACTCCGGTTTCATCCCATATATACCAGCCATAGCCCAGCATGCCATCTTGAAACCACCCTGTCTGACTGCGCCCTATCCAGCCTTTGTGTCCATTCAGCCCTCGCATGGAATGGAATAGAAAAACTGTATGTTGGACAGATCCTGGCCGCAGTCATATACTTCTTCGGGAGGATCACTGTAAGATTAGACAGACTGCGGACAGGACAATCATACAGTATGTTGAAGGGAACCTGGCGTACCCCATTTTTGAGATCATTGTTCTAGACTGTTAACTCAATCCACTCTGCCGCGAAATAGCCTCATATGATCCTTTCATAAATTACAAACAAAAAGATTAAAGCATTGTTATGGATGTCTCTCCTCATTGAAATAAATGATGTATATTCTGCATATAATTGGATTTTTATTACGAGCAGGGGTGAGAATTATTCCCACTGCTCCACACAAATATATTACAGTGCCAAACGCCGAGGCCGCAACCGTGGCAGGAAGACTACGGGAGGAATTCATCGCCCGCTTTGGAGTCCCGTATGAGATCCTCACCGACCAGGGGCGGCAATTCGAATCAAACCTATTTCAGGACCTGTCGAAAAGGCTAGACATCAAGAAGACAAGGACCATCGCTTACCACCCCCAGTCTGACGGGCTTGTGGGAACCGTTCAACCGTACTACGTAAGCCAGCAGCAGACTGTTTGGGACCGCTACCTGCCCTACATATTGATGGCTACCGCACTAGCCGACAGGAGATGACGTGGGTGACCCCGTATCACGCCTTGTTTGGTAGAGAGATAGCCTTCCGTTAGACCTCGCGTATGGGGCGCGGAGGAAGACGCCACTTCACGAGTACGTCCAAAGCCGAAGTGTCCAAATGGAGGCGGCCACGGCTTACGAGTACCTAAGACAAGAGCGGGGATGTAAGCAGGAATGACAGAAGGATTATTACGACCGCAGCTGCCGGGCCCCTCGTTTCAAGGTAGGAGATCAAGTAATGCTCTAGACGCCAAGAATTAGCAGATGCCTTAGCACCAAGTCCCCTCGCCCCTGGGAAAGGCCGTACAAGATAGAGCAGCAACTCTCCAAGGTGTCGTATAAGATCACAGACTGCAGGAAAAGGAAAAAAAAAAAAATTATAGTCCACACAAATATATATTACAGTAGCGGCAGCGGTGGGATGTTGGGTTGCGTATTGGCGTTCCACTGGGTGCTGTATGTGATACCCTGGTTTGGACGACCTGGAGAATGGCCGCTGGGTTTCTTTACAGAACAGTGGAGGTCTCGCCCAAGATCTACAGCCAACCGGTGGAATAGTGGAGTATACTAGTGGTCGGTAGTCCACGGGTCGTCGACTATTTGAGGAGGAAGAAATGTTATGTATGTCCCTTCTCGTTGAAATAAATGATATATGTTCTGCATATAATTACATTTTTATTACGAGCAGGGGTGAGAATTATTCCCATTGCTCCACACAAATATATTACACTATATTCTCTCATAATATATTCTACCAGCTGAGGCATTTTCTCACTTTTTTCGGGCATATAAATTCCTTAGCTTATATATTAATAAAACATAGGTTATAATGTAAGAGTATAATGGTAATTCTTTATAATCCTATTGTAGATAATTACGTATATATTTGTTAATAAAGCTTATCTATTTATTTGAATTTCATAAAATGTACTTAAAAAAAAACCATCTCCTATAGTTGAGAATAAGATTGAACTTAGTGTGGGAAAGATAGAATGATGTCATGGAGATGAGAGCGTTATGTATAAAACTCAGTAACATTTATATTTATATAAACATTTATATTTATATAAACATTTATTATTTATATAATAGATATCTATAGTGTAGTCTGTATAACGTTTGAGATAAAACTATTCTAGACATACTGATTGTTAGGAAAGTAGGAAATATCTGATTGCCATAACTTACAAGATAGTGTATATTCTTATCAAAGTCAATTCCGATCAATAAAGATGTTAAGCGATGAGAAAGATGTTGATAATTTTGGAAAACCATGAATAGTTTTTAGATAATGGAAGAAAAATGAGACTATTAGGCCAACAGTGGTTGATAAGAAATGTTGATCTCCTACAAAACAAGTCGTTTTTCTAGAATGACCGCTCAAGCAAAAAAAAAAAAAAAAACAATCTAAGTATATCTTGGATTGGCCAATCTTTTATTTACCTCGTACGGCTTCGTAAACACATATAGCGCTGTGGTATATAAGCAAGAAGTTCATATTGTAAGAAAATTGGTGGGGAATAATACCCTAGTTTACCTTCAGCGCCATCTGTCCCAAAATTTTAGCAAAGCTTTTTAGTGGCATTTTATTTCGCAGGTTCCTCAAAACCAAAAATAATTTTTTTTTTTTTAATGTTTCAAATAAAAGAGATAAGTTTATATATCTGTTTTCAAATACATGTATAATAAATAATAAATATCACTTTTCGCATTTATGGTTAACCGAGATTTTACATATTCGGATGCTTTTAGTGTACTAGGGCAAGGTAAAAAGTTCTCGGTTTAGCCCATAGATGGCACTGCTATAAATGAAATTACAGTTTTGTTATGTTGGCACACTTGTTGCAAAAGTAAATACAAAAAATGTGAATTTGATCAGACAAATAGATTGTTTTATACGGCTGTTTAAAGTAAGCGTGATGTATGTTTTTGACAAAAATCAATAAATCTGAAAACAGTTCCTTCATAAAATTTTTCGTTTTGGATGGTTTATCGCCAACAGAAATTCAACCAAGTTGATGGAAGTGTATAAGGAGTCTGCCCGCACCTTCGTTATCAACAGTAAAAAAAAAGGGCAGCTGAGTTTAAACGTGGTCGTACATCGAATCCACATGAAGGACAGTCAAAAACTGCAACTACCGAAGAAAATATCTAGAGGATACACAATATGGTTCTAGATAATCCACGATTAAAGGTGTATGAGATACTAAGACCGCAGGCATCTCAGAAGAAAGGGTACGGCACATATGAGAACTCAATATGAGAAAGCTTTGTGCAAGATAGGTGCCACATTTGTTAAATACTGATCACAAACAAATGAGGAATCTAGTTTCTCAGCAATGTTTGTGCCGTTTTGAGAACAATTCAACCGATTTTCTGCGGCAATTTGTTACGATGGATGAAACGTGGTTTCAAACACTTCACATATGAGTCAAAACAACAGCCCAAACAGTAGATAAAAGCCGGTAGCTCTGCACCGAAGAAAGCAAAGACAATTGCATCGGCTGGAAAGGTTTATGATTCCAAAGGGATTCTTTTAATTGACTACCTGCCAAAGAGTCAAACAATTACTGGGGATTACTACGCTCATCTTCTTGACCAGCTATGATGAAAAAATGACAGAGAAAAGGCCTGGTTTGCAAAAGAAAAAAAAAATCCTCTTTACCCAGGACAATGCACCCGCCCATAAAGGCGCTTTGGCAATGGGAAAATGGGAAAATTTTCAAGAAAATCGCTAAAAACCAAAACAAATCCATTCAGTAAAGTCTCACTTCCGGTTGACGGACTTTAACTGATGATTGATATTTTTTTTATTTTTTTTTTTAGCGATGCGGTTTAATTTTGCTTAGTATGATAAACTTATCACTTTTATTTGAAACGTTTTTTGGGGGGAAAATACATTGTGAAAGAGCTAAGACTTTAGGTTTATCATTTAGTGAAAATTCCAAGTTTCATAATTGTAGTAAGAGGAAATCGTGTGAGTGATTCACGAGAGATTTATTTATAATTATTGATTTTTTTTTTTAAATAATAATTGTGACCATTTTCCTGTATTTTCCATTATTTGATAATTACAAAAGAAATGTTCTAACCTATAATAACTGGTTGCCAACTAGGTTATTATCAGTAGTGGAACCAGTTAACAAAAAGAGAATTCACATGGTCATGGTCTGTACAAAGATAAGAGCAGCATTCTTTCTTTTGTGTTTCCACACTTTTGATAATTTTGATGATAATAGAGGCAAACTGGCTGATAATTTTCCATGCCCAGTTTATATTTTCTTTCCTTTTGAATTTTTCTTTCCCTAAGCTTTTATTATTTTTATTATATTGAGAATTTAATTTTTTATATCGCATTTTGATACTATTAAACAATATAAAATGAAAGGGAATATATTATATTGATTAAGAGATAACTAGATAATAACAAAATCTTAAATCTTGGTCTGGCGATCTAATCGTACATTTGTTCTCTCTCTCCACTCCTTCAGCCGCCTTAACCACCACAAAGTAATCTCACCATTTTAATCTGGTTCATATATTAATCACATTACCAGATAACTTGCACATAATCTGGTGATTATCTTGATTAAGTTAGATCCTCGAATTAAACAAACAGAACTAGATCAGAGTTACAGAATGGACAAAAGAGAATATAGCCAGCCACCCATACTTGTTTCTGTTAAATACGTACTATATATATGGATTTAAGTTGCTGGATCCCAGCAAAATGCTTTTTTAACCTTATTGTATCATCTATGTTATAAACAAAAAATCTTTCGAATTATATCTTTTATTTAATAATAAAATTTTTCAGATTGTAGTTATGGTGGTTGGTTCCGCAAAGCTGAAAAGCATCAGAGACACTTTCCGTGATAGCCTGCTTCATTTTGTGGTCATCGCCCATCTTCAGGATGCTTTTTTTAGAGAGTGTGATAACACTGCTTTGTGCAAGTCTGTGTTATCACACTGTCTGGAAAAAGTATCCCTGAAGATGGGCGAACGCCCGAAACCGTTGATGACCACAAAATCAAGCAGGCTATCATGGAAAATATCTCTGATGTTTTTCACATTGTATTCGTTCGGTTATATTGTATCAAATTCTAAATCCAAAAACTTTAAAACATAATTTCTCCATATCAAGCTCATATCAAATCTACCTAGTAGAAGCTCAAGAAGTAATAAGGAATGAGATTGATTCATCGGAATTCTGTTCATTGGTATTATTACGTATTAGGTTTATGTTGAACAGGTCACCGTTGACCATCACCGTTACAGAAGAATACTCCAATCTTTATTATAACATTAACCTGGTCAGCCATTCCTTAGATTTCAGAAGCACATAGATCGCACGAGCCTGACAACCGATAGTCTGTGCAAGTTTTATCAGGAAGAAGAGGAAACAGCCTTCTTTTGCCAGGGTGTTCGGCTCCCTCTTGCCTTCCACGCCGACATGATCCGGCACCCAATATAGGCTAACTTTATTTTTTCTGCGTAGGTAATTGAGCTTACCTAGGCATTCCCATACGATTTTGAGAACTGATAACATTAAATAATGTACATAAATGTATTACTTTTATTTCGAAGATTTTTCTTAAAAAATTTTTTTATCGATTGTTCTCTGAGACGTTAAAATTCAAATTTATTTGTTAAATATATAATAATGCTCTCTACAATAAAATCATTCTTTCTACCTGCCTCTGTGGATAGGTTGTCACCTGTCTTTCTACCGCTGTACATTAAATGTTAGGACATACGAACAAAATTTGAAATTTAAACAAAAATTTATCATATATATATATATAAAACTGTATTAAAAGGAATAAGAGAAAGTTGTGTGAGTGTTTCACACCACTTTTTTTCTTTTTTTTTACCATTTATTTCACTTTTACTTTCGTTTATTGCTGTAAAAGGAAGTATTGCGATCGTGACAAATTGTCGACCTCGTTATGAGGTCCTCTGAGTTCAAAAATGGTGGTTGAAGAAAATCGGTTGACCAGAAGTGCGTCTTTATAGGAATAGTTTTTTTTTTTTCTGTCATTTTCTCTATAAAAACACCGATGGTTTCCATTCAATTGTGTATACAAGTATACATACAGAGAGACCTATCCAAATTTTTGGGAACTTTATCGGGGAAAATTTAGGGGAATTTTGATGAAAGATGAAGATTTTGCTTTCCTAAAAAAAAAAAAATCTGGTGTGAAACACTCACACAACTATCAATCTTACTCCTGTTCTAAAAAATTATAATTGACAAATGTTATAGTTTGTTTATCAAATTTGATGAAATTCGTCGAAAACCTGAAAAAAAAAAAACTGTTCACTAAAAGCGCACTTCCGGTTTACTAATTTTCTTAAAACACGGAATTTTGGCCATCTATTTATTTGTAATTAATTTTGTTTGAATGATCAAATTGTATAATCTACCATGATAGCAATTTGGAGTAAGTTGTAACCCCACCTCTCCCTCTAAATGAATTTTCCTAGAGAAATGTTTTAAATAAAAGATGTAGATCATTTCATGTTTGGTTTATACACGATATTTCAAGAAAATCGTCGGAGCCATTTTTGTGAAAATCGCGAAAAAGTGAAGAAATCATTTAGTAAAGTGTTAAAAAAGTAAACGCACTTCCGGTTATCCGATTTTTTTCAAACTTGGAATTTCAACAACATATTTAATTCTAATTACCATTATTAAGAAGGCAAAATTGTTTAATAAACTGAAATAGCACTTAGATGAAAACCTAACCCCACCTCTTCCCCAAAAGTGCCCTTAAATGAATTTTCCCAGAGAAATGTTTTAAATAAATGTTGTAGCTCTTTGTATATGCAAGTTGATATAGCAAGTTTAAAGAAAATCGTCGCAGCCATTTTTGAGAAAATCGCAAAAACGTAAAAAAAACAACTAGTAAAGTGGTACTACCGGTTGAGGAATTTTTGACAGATAACGTACTGTCAGATCCCATGGTGATACCTAAACGGAAAATCAAGTTTCAACTTTCTACGGTTTTTCATTTTTGAGCTATGCTGTTCACATACACACACACACGGACAACAAAACCACACACACAGACCATTTGTAAAAAACCCCTTTTTTGGACTAGGGGCCTCAAAACGGATATTTACGCGTGAAAACTCGATCTCGAAAATTTGAACACGCTACAATACTTCCTCTTACTAGGAGTAAGAGAAAGTAAAAAACAGCCAATTTTAACCGCATAAATTGTAGTAAGAAAATTACATGTGAGTGTTTCAAACCAGATTTTTTTTTTAATTTTTTTTTTTTTTTTAAACGAGTGTGTGACCGCTATTAATGCCACTCAATAGTGATTCAATCTGTTAACATCCAAAAAATTAAAATGTAACAAACTAACGGATATTAATAAACTCGGCCAAGGGGGAGAGTCTAGAATATTTGGGCGCGGCCGCTTCGGCGCAGAAACATTGTGTAGAACATTTCCGGATATTTTTGCTCTAAAATATTAAAAAAGAATATATATATATATATCTGTATGTATATGTTAACGTTTCTAAGGATGTCTACATAATATGTATGTACGATATGGCTAGAAAAAAATTCCTGAAGTTTATTAATAAATGCTCCATCATAAATATTGAATGAACACCTGCTCAAAATTAGTATCCCATTTTTATTTTTCACTCAAAAATTCTATTATAACAAAAGCTGTTGTATATTTTAAAATTTATACTTCAGAAGAAGTAGAAAGTAACAAAAACAAAACAAAACAAAAACTTGTCGTAAGAAACTTAAAATTGACATAAAATTATTTTTTGTGTATACAAAAAAGAAAAAAAAAATGGTAAAATATTCATTAAAAAAAAAAATGTTTATTTTTAAAAAGAAAATATCACTAACGATATTTTTAAAATAATCACCGCGGGCGTTACCTCTCCTGGTCATGACGACAGCTTGCAGACGTCTCCACATATCCCTAATTAGGTTTGCTATAAAAAAAAAATCTTGATGGATTCTCTTCCACTCCTCCTCTGCTAAGCTCCCATGAACCTTGTAATACAACTTCGTATGTGGCATCAGTTGGCCTCCCAGATGTGCTCAATCGAATTCAAGTTTGAACTTCGAACTGGCAATTTTGTAGAGGTTGTGAGACAGAGGAGAAAAAAAAATATTCATTTATATAATGACTAATTACATGGTTTGTGAGCACATTAGATTCTCATGTCTTTTGGTTGGCACTGGATGTCTATCGATTTCATAAGAAGAGAGAGTGCATAAAATATACGATTATTACAATAAGATTTAATATATGATTGTCTAGTTGGCTTAGATCAATGTATTCTCTTGCATTTTATGTTGTTTTTTTTTAGATTATTGCACTGCATACTGTAAGATCTATTGTGCCCCCCCCTGGAGCCTTCTCAGTGCACTGCCGGCTTCCGAGCAGTGTTCTCTAGCTACATACAACACAACCCATCAGGGGACAGTGAGCTGTAGAGGCTCCTAGGAAGAGAGAGTCTAGGGGGTAGCATGCCGGATTCGAACCCGGGACCTCCGCGTTGCTAGTCCAGCGGGCTACTACTGAGCTAAACCCTTCCTTCACTCTTGGCTTACGCCAATTAACTAGAGATGAAGACCCTATTTTGTGTATTGTGTTCGTCCTTGTCTGTAAAGGGTAGAGTCTATGTAGTTTAAGTGTATTGTAAACACTGTTTTGAAGAAGTGTATGGGAGTACTGAGGTGTGGTCGCTATTCCCCAAGAACTGCATGCAAATGCCCGCTTGTGGGCTAACCACAATGCTACATAAAGTGAAGCGTTTCTTGCTTGTACTTAATTTTGGCATCATCTATGTCGGACAAGGACATATCATTAGGCTTATGTTCCATTTATATCTGTGAATGCATTTGTAAAAAATGGTCGATGAGCATGATGAATGTAAAATGATGTTGCACTCTGATGCTGCGAGTTGTTTGAAGAGTGACGTGACAAGTTGAAACTTTTGCTAGTTCTAACAGTGTTGAGCTGATAGCGAGACCTAGGGAGGTGAACTTTCAGGTTGAGGTTGATTATTTTAAAGTAAAGACTGTCCTCTGTTGGAAACTAATCTCTTCAAAGAAGAATATTGTGACTGATTGTTAGCCCCTCAGATGGTCCTTTCTCTTACCGCTAGAGACAGCTTCTAGGTGAGAGATTAGCTGTCGTGGTTGAAGCCTATTCGCTATTACAAATTTACTGGCTATAGGTTCCAATATACGAGGTATGTAAATTAAGTAATGAGACTGATTTTTTATCTTTTTTTTATTCAAATAAAATTAGAATTCAACATTGTCCCCTTCAAAGTAATTACCTTGGAAAGCCACACAACGCTGAAGACGATTCTTCCATTCGTCATAGCAGTGCTGGAACTCGGATACTGGAATAGACTTCAGTTGGTCGGTTACGGCTGTTTGAATATTCTCCAATGTTCCAAAATGACGTCCCTTGAGGTGATTTTTCAATTTGGGGAACAAACATGGACTCAAGTCGGGTGAATAAGGAGGCTGAGGAGCCACAGGAATGTTATTACTGGCCAAATACTCATTAATTTTTCGGAACTATTTTTGCACAATTTTTTCTCATCCCCAATTCATTAGTCAAAATTTGATGAACGGTTGTGTGAGTCAAATTCAACTCTTCGCCGATCATTCGGACTGTCAAACGGCGATCTGAACGCACGAGATCGCGGATTCTGCCAACATTTTCGTCGGTTCTTGAAGATGAAGGACTTCCGCTGCGAGGCTCGTCTTCAATTGATTCCCTTCCTTCTGCAAACGACTTAAACCACCTACAAACCTGTGCTCTCGACAAACCATTGTCTCCATAGACCTGGCACAGTTTTCCAAACGTTTCCGTTGCACTGTGCCCAAGTCTGAAGCAAAACCTGATAGCACAACGTTGCTCGTAATTGATGTCACTCATTTTTAAAACGCACTGAAAAAACCTTGCTCACAAAAAGTCACTACGGACAGTGCAACAACTCTAGCATTTTCAAATTTGCACTGGACGTGTATCAGATGTTTACTTGCCCTACCACGCATGCGCCGGGTCTCCAGTGTTGCCAGATCGAACACTAGAAAATCAGCCTCATTACTTAATTTACATACTTCGTGCGTGTGTTGAAGAGTATAGAATTTTTCTGCCACGCTCATTCTCTAACTATACCAATTTTCCTCTATAAATAACGTAGGTAAATTACAAGAATTTTATTGAGGTAAATGAAGTGATGGAATCCTGGACTATTGGCAAAGATATTGTACCCAATAGGCAGAGTAGGCACTGGCTTATGAGCACACGTCTTTCAAGAACCCCACAACAACAGATCAATAGAATTATTACAGAATTCAGTGGGCTCACTGAAGCTCAGATAAAAAAAAATCAAGTCTCATGAATCTGATGAATCTCAGTTGCTTTAAAACTTTTAATACATTTTTTACACAATCTAAAAATGAAGACAACAATAATTATGATTTTAATGTTTTGTCTTGGGTCTAATTCGTGAACAAATAATATTTATTTGATCCTGAAAGAAAATTATAATCAAGCTTTTCTTAAATTGTATCCAAAAAAAAAAATATAGAAAGACACGAATCCACCAGTAATAAATTGGGGGATTGTGAACATTTCAAGTATTGTTGGTTTATTAAAATAAAAATTCTGGTGTGAAACACTCACACAACAACTTTCTCTTACTCTAATTAATACAGTTTATTCAGGAAATTTTCTTTAACGATTAAATTATGTTTAACGGCCTTTTGAGCTGGCCATAATAGTGGTAATGAGATTTTACTTTTATACCTGAGCAGCCTTATGTGGACGCTTTATATCAAAACCAAGAAAACTTGTGCGAATATAAATTTAAACTGACAGACCTCCAATTTTACAACTCTAAAATATTTTTTTTTTAGAAAAATGTATAAGAAATAAAAAAATGAATATATTTCTATTTATGCAGCAAGAATTCCACGTTTATAGAATAATCGTTATAATCGTTGTTTTTATTTGGAATTCTATCAGTACTTCTATGTATTAATATTAGCTCGGGTGAAACTATATATTATACTGAAGTGGTACATTAGAGGAAAGCATAACGCTACTGTTTCCCCAAAATCCCCCATAAATCATTTTCCCAAGAAAATGTTTCAAATAAAAGTGATAGGGATATTATGTATAGATGTAGGAGATATGTATACGAAGCTTAAAGAAAAGTCACGTGGAACCGTTTTCAAGAAAATCACGAAAAAACTGAAAAAAATCCATTTAGTAAAGTTGATTTCCGGTTGATGAATTTTACCCAAAATCTTCGTGTCTGATACGGTGATAGTGCCTAAACTCAACATGAAGTTTAAGCTTCGTGATGACTTTTCGTTTTAGAGATATTCTGATAAAATACACAAACACACACCAGATCATTCGTTAAAAAATATTATTTTTCTGTATTCAGAGGACCCCACAAAATATGTATTTCCAGTGAAAACTCGATTTCTAAAACTTCTGACACGGTCGTAATGTTTCGTCTTACAAGGAGTAAGAGAATGTAAAAATATTCATTTTTGTTTAATAACATTTATAATTAATGAAGGTTTTAGTGTAAAAAAAATAAATTGGTTTATTAGAATTATTCCAGAAACAAGAATGATTCCCAAGCAAGAATCAAGCAAGAAAGAGAGAAGGGTACCTTTCAAAAATTATAATGAATTTATGCCCCATAGCAAAACAAGCTAACAAACAGCAACGCATTCATACACATTCACACAATAAATACATTCATACTTCACGCATGCAGATAAGATTCCTATCCTAATTGACCTCTCAGGTACTTGATATTCCTGAGAGGCCCGCTAAAAACTCGATAACTACCCAATCTAAGTCATTCATTCCACAGTCATACAATAAATTACTAATATCCCACACTTACGCTCCGCCTACCGTCGAAAATCTCCCCATAGTGTCCCCCACGTCTTAGAGCCTCTTCTGCAAACTTTTTAAAGACATCGTATGCACTGAGATTTTCCAGCAGCAAGGTTAGTGTATCATTATCAATGCGAACCTGATAGCCTATTGCTATCCATAATTCCACTGCCCGGAGATTCTCATAACGAATGCATTCAAAAATAATATGTTCGGCGGACTACAACTCACCACAACGACAGCAACCATCACCTTGCCAAACCCATCTCATACCACTTTCCCTTAATTTACCCATGGCCTGTCACTAGCCTGGAGACCGCGTAAGAAAAATCTGTGGGGACTATTCTTCTACCCATTGTCGCGTCTGGCAAAAACCTGGAGGTTGGTCCTGCCCTTTTGAGAGTAAGACCAGCGAGATTTCCATTGCAGTAAGAGATCCTGATCCAGTTGTTTCTTTTTTTCATTCAGGAGCCAGATTCTGAAATCATTTCCAATTTCTCCTTCTGGTAAAGGTTCTAACGACTGTCCAACCAAACTCACTGTTTTCCCTCTTCTTAAAAAGTATAAAATAGGGCCGATCTCATTACTTCCAGGTCGAGTGGAAGACATCCCGTCAAAACCTGCAGAGCTTCAGTTGATGTCGTACGGCTAAAATTACCCATCAACAGCAGCATGGCTCTTTGTATTGCCATGGTATGACTCCTGAAGACCAAGCTGCTAACCTTATGCGCCCATACAGAGCACCAGTATAATACCTGTGCCAGTAAGACGCTTCTATACATTATTTTAACAGTTTTTTTCTTTAATCCCCAATCTTTCGTCGTAACTCGTCTAAGTTGGCCGATTAATCTTTTTGATTTCCTTCTTAGTTCCTTTATGTGAGGGACAAAACTTAAGCTACTATCTAGCGTAATACGAAGTATCTGACCTGCCGGACCCATTTCAATCGATGACTGCTGAAGCGAACAACCGGCTGTCTAGTTGGGGCTAGCTTGCGTTTGAATAAAACTGCTGCTGTTTTGTCATGAGAAATGAGCAATTTACTAGCTGTGCACCACGCGGACAATATCTCCATTACGATAGAAGCATTTGATTCTAGTTGAATCCGACTGTGCCCACCTCTCACCAACACTAGGTTATCGGCATTAAAAACGTATTAGAAGATATTATAAGTGACAAAAAAAAAAAAATCTATTTCGTTTTAATAAGAAGGAAACACAATATTTTGTAAGGTCAACTAGGTGAGCAATTTGTTGTGATTGGTTCCGCAGAGCTGGAAAGCATCAGAAATATTTTCCGTGATAGCCTGCTTCTTTTTGTGGTCAAAAGACTGGGTTTCGGGCATTCGCCCATCATCGAACAGTTTGATAACATAGACTCGTACACAGCAAATTTAGTTGATACTATTCAGCAAATTTAGTTGATTTACTTGAGTCTATGTTATCACACTTGGACAAAAAATGAGTATGTTAGATAAAAAAAAAAGGTCCTGATGATGGGCGAACCGGTCGATGACCACAAAAAGAAGTAGGCTATCACGGAAAATATCTCTGAGGAAGGCAATTCATCGTCACAGCAATCCCATATAATGGGTATGAGAAAGAGTGAATTGGTTTTGAGACAAGAAATAAACTGGAAATAATGCTGAACCCTATAATGAGAAAGTAGCACAAACTGCCTGGATTTTACACGAATATAGAAATTGGTAGCGAGAGATTTAGAGTGAGTGAAGAGAAGAGAAGTAGTTGGTTGATGACGCGTTGTAACTGCTGTATAAACTGTTCTAAAAACTGTCCCAGGGCTAGCTCTGCTGTATACAAACAGAGTCTCCAATTCTAGATTACCCTAAGTAGCTATCCTAATTTTTATAGATTTAGGTTTTATTAATAAACTCCATATTTCTTTCGTTTCTTTTACTTCTATAGGGGAGGGGTACTGCATTTTTTCAATTTTTGGAATTAGGATTCACAGGAATAAATGCAAATTTTTAAATTCCCTGAGGTGAGAAAAAGGTTTATAGAAATTAGATCTCTATAAATGAGCAAATAGCATCCCTATTACTTATAACAATAATTAATATTATTGTTAATTAAATTATTGAATTTATTAACATATTATTAATTAACATATAACAAAATACAAGCTCTGAACATTGTTTTCTGTAAATAATTTTACCAGAAGAATTCCCTTTTAGACATCTTTAGAATTTAGTTTATTCATTAAAATCAACATTGGAGAAGTTATTTGAATTATTAATGAATAAGACTCTGTTCACATTTTTGTGTAGCTATTATTTCAAATTTGCCTGTAACACTAAATGAATGCTAACATTGATTAACATTTCATGTGGCCTTTTCACCTAAGCAAAGAAAATTAGATGAACATTTGTTGAATGACATTTTTGACAATTCGAATGAATAACTCATTAGATGACTTGTCAAAGGAGGTATTCATTCTGTACATTAATTACAGTGACAGAATCACATTTAAAAATGAAAATTTTGAAAGCATTAGCAGTTGTATGAATGAAAGTGTACCTTCTACGAAAGCACCTTGATTAATTGAAGATACTCTATTGATTTTTAGTTGGATAATTAAAAAAATAATTAAGCGATATTTCTTCAACCCTCCTTTATATAATAAGTATTAGATAAGTTGGAGTAACACAAATATATAAGCTATTTCTAACATTTCTGTCTAATACTTGATTTCCTTAACTTATCAATCAAAACATGTAACGTTAGTAAACGTTGGAGGAGAGGGAGTAATTAGATGATTGAGAATAGTTAGGAGTTGGGAGAAAAAAAGTCAGGTTGCATATGGCATTTAATACATATTAATCAAACAATTATAGATAAATAATCGCCAGATAAATAAAATCAAAACACACATTATTACAAATTATCGAGCATAGTAATATAATTCTTATCATTGTCACCCTCCTTTTCAATTTATGTTTATCCGATATTGGTGAATTTTTTAAAGCTAAAGGAGCTTCCACAGTTAGGACTCGATGATGAAAATAATATCTTGTTACTCTGCTATGCCGATGAAATGTGTTGGTGTGTTGTAGTTTAGTGGTAGCTTGTGTAGCACGAGCGGTTTAGTAAAAGGGCTTGTAAGTATATATGATAATAAAGAGAGAAGTATTAGTAATAATCAAGAGAGCACCACTGTTTTGAAATAGATTATTCTTTAAAAGAATTTAATATTTACAATATCACAAAATATACGCTTATAAGTATACTGATCGTTGGAATAAACTCTGATGTTTTAACTTAAACTACCACTGATTGTAAGAGAGCGGAAATCAAGTGTTCTGCTTGAAGGTCTGTTTCAGGAATGTCTTCTCTTCATAGTTCAAATCCTTTCAAATAATGCTGGTACCTTTCAAATAATGCTGTTATGTCTGGAGGGAGTTTTATTGTTTTACCCTAACTGTTTCTTGCCCTTTGTCTCTTGGTTTGCGTTGACCTAGATTGTAGTTCCTGGCTCCATCCCATCACTAAAATACACTATTTGTACTAGCTAATTTTCACAAAATTATTTCACTAAACTATTTTCCAAAACTATTATTTTTCCATTTCGTTCTTCCACTATACCGATGATCTGGTCATTTTTGCGACTCTATAATACTCGTAGATGTTAAAGAAAAGCTCGCTCTGCTTGAAGAATACTGCTCTATTAATCAAATTTCCGTTAACTCTACTAAATCTAAAGTTATGTATTTTTTTAAGAATTTACGCCCAAAGAAATTTATCTCTCTTAAACTGAATAATGAAACCATAGAAATGGTAAATAACATTAAATATTTAGGTGTACCTATCACTTCAAACGGTAAGAATTTTCAGGTCTCAAAATGTTTTACATCGAAGGGGAAAATGGCGTCCGGAGCGGTAAGAAACATTCTTAGTAAACGTCGAGCTAATTGTCATAAACCCAGATTAAAATTACTGAATTCATTGGTAAAGTCTACACTTTTATTTTCCTCTGAAGTGTGGGCATACAGATACGCTATTGAATCCGTTCAGTTAGAGTTTCTAAAATTTGTATAGAATCTTCCCAAAAATTGCCCCAATTCGTTTGGTGGCCTTGAATGTGGCATATGTCCTTTAAAAGTAAATATAATTAAGGCCATGCTCAAGTTATTGCTAAAAATTTTAGAAATGCCTGCACACAGACTACCATTTATTGTGTACCATTGATACTACTTCTTAAAATTGATAACAACTCCAAGAATAGTAACATTATTTATAACTGGATTTCTCAACTAAAATATGAACATCTCGCTATTGGAGTTGTAATGGAATCGTTTGATGTGATTCCTGATGTAGTAGATGTCTTGAAGAGGGCGGAAGTTAGTTGAGAGATTTTGGAAGTTAGTGCATCGAATTATTAATACGGATTTTATAAAAATAAACTGTATTTTAACAATAATTTTAACGTATAAATGGTAACTAATAACTAGCAAAATACTTAGGAATAAATAGAAGATAAATAAGTAATAAATTAGAATGATAAAATAAACGAACTAAGATGCACTACTAAAAGATAATAAGTTTAAATGAAACTGTGTATAGTCGCGTAAACTGCTGCTCGTGTATATGGACGTGCTCGTATCGTCGTATAAGATATAATGATCCTCTCGTTGTATATGATAGAGTTTATATATCGGTGTTGGCCACACTCACACCAAGACATCTGTCCTAGTGTGCGACCTTCGTAGTTTGCTGACCTTATTTAGGTCAGTGGCCAACCTTATCGGTGCTTGTTTTTGATGTACAGTATTGACGAAAAGGCTTTGTTGTTTGTTTGGCCGCGGCTGTCTTGACGCCGGCGGCCAACTAGGTCGCTGGTTATAAATTGTTCTTTTATTACTGCCATCCTTTGTTAAGATAGCAGCTGGCTGGAACCACTTTGACATTGGTATGACCTTCCATGTCATTACAGAGTTTTCGATATGTTATTATTTAGAGACCCATCATATTTGAGTAAGGATTTTAAAAATATAATCGCCAAATTAACTAAGAATTATCTAAGCAGGGATATAGAATCAGTTTTGAACTCTAAATATAATTATGTATATAGAAATTTGAACAGTCTGGATATGGGTGAAGACTATTTAAATTTTAATTGCAGTATTAAAAAAAAGTCAAAATAATAGTCCAATTACGTCTGGCCAACTTATCCAAATTCTGTTTATACTATAACAATAATAGATATGTATTTGACGCTAATAATATTTGCACTATATGTAAATCAATGAAGCCTGATTATTTGTTGCATTTTATGTTTGAATGTTATACTCTTTAGCCATTTAGAATTAACTTATCTACTAATGGAGTGACCTATTACGAATGCTATGAAAACTTATGGTCGTCGCTTCTATCTCCCCAAAGGATCGATTTAATTTATAATTTAATAACACAAGCCGTTAGATGTAGAAGTTTTGTACTGAATGAGTGGTAATTAATTTAGTTTTGTATTTACACCTATTGTGATTATATTTTGAAGTTATCTTTTCTTTCTGTTTGAATATAAATAATTCTTACCATTTGTAATAATATATAATATAATAAGTAATAAATGTATGTGTGTGTGTGCATATATGTGTGTATGTATGTATATATATATATAAATATATATATGTGTGTGTGTGTATGTACAAGAAAAAAAGTAAAAATGCATACATAAACTGAAAATTGCTAACTGTTTAAGCTAAAGTAGGGTAACAAGATATCATTTGTTTATATTGATAAAGTAAGATACAATTTTGTCTTTGCTTTTATTTTTACTTAAATCTTATTATTTGTATCATTTTAATGTATTAGGTCAACTCTATAGTTTTTTTTATACTGCAGCTTATTCTGAATAATGTTATGGACAATTTCAACACTCGTATGCACCTCTTCATTTATCACTTCAACAGTAATACCCTGTTGTCCTGAATTAACGCGTTAATGCGAGATTCGAGGGAGAAAGTTGCAACTTCAACCTGTCGTCCAATTCGCTGCTCGTCACTGACACACTTATACGGCCACTTTTAAGCTGTTTTACCCATTTGTAAACGTTCGAACGGTTCAAACAATTATTCCCATACATTATCAACATTCTTGCGTGGATTTCATTACCTTTAATATCGTCTACAACTAAAATATCTAATCACTCAGCGTTGTTCTTCCGAGATGCTATGCTCGAAAGGACTCGCCATTGTTAATTCAATACATTAGAGGTTATGCTTACCAAGTATTCTCGTACAGCTGCTAAGTACAAGGATGCCAACTTCACGCCCTAAAACTATTGTATTCATTAAACAAACCGTTTCTTAGCTACAGCAATTTGTCTCGTTACTTATTGAATGACCTTCGCATAAATACACCCACATATAGACCACTAAAGACTTTTACTTTTTTTTTTCGTATTTATGAGGTTTCAAAACCTCTATTTCCGATGAAAATTCAATTTCGAAAATCTGACACGATCGCAACACTTACTCTTCATAAGAGAAAGTAATAATAAAAGTTCAGTTCATTTATTAGTTACACGAGATTTGTGAAACAGATCTGTATTCTCAGAAAGTGTTAGAAATGGATATAAATTCTAGGAAATAATAATAATAATAATAATAATAATAATAATGCGGAGAGGTATGTGTATGAGCTATAAATATATTAAGAATAATAAGATACATTTTAACTAAAATAATAAGTTAAGAAAGTTTAATGTACAAGTAAAGAAACAGTTTATATTATTACTTAGAACTTAGTGAATTTTCAATTTATTGATGTCAGTTAGACTTGTGACTTGTGGCTTTACGAATTCAATGCATGAAATTTGTTTTATAGGTTTGGAAGTTAGTGTTTTGGTTTTTGTTGTGGTAATAAAATGATCGTCTTGTTTTGTCAAAGTCTCTCAAAGTAGCGGCTTCCTTTTGTGGTCTGGCCGCTTTATTTTCCACTGTTTTGTACCAGCATTCTACTTACTGCATACACCCACGTATAACTTGTTTCATTGTATAAACTAATAAAGAAAGCATGAAGCATTATTGTTGTGATTCTATCTTTGATTGAATACCCTTTACTCATGAGTTTGATCTAATCTATTATTCAATTTATAGTATAAAATAATTTTCTATCACTCTTTTAAGAAAAACGTTCTTATAAAAAAAAAAAAAAATCTGGTGTAAACCACTCACATGCCATTCTCTAATTCCAATTGTGTAATAGTTACAAATAACAAATTTTACTATTCAATTTTTTATTAATTTTAATCGTCAATGAACAATGGAAGAATCTAAACTTCATAACGAGTTAATAATAAAGGTGATAATTTATGGTTGTGCAGTTAACAGTCCAAGTTTGAAAAATTTCAATTGACTACGAAAACTGTTCTGCAAAGCCATTGATCTTCTTCAAACTGGGAATTCTGCAATGCTATTTTTTTTTTTTTTTTAATTTAAGGCGTGTCACAATCTAGTGTATCTAGTGCATATAGGTTAGGTTGTATATAGAATGTAAATAGGTCGTATGTTTAGATTGTATATATAGTAGGTATAGGAAAAATAGGAGTAGAGGAATATCGAGTACTCTACTCAGTTGTGTACATAGGATGTGTGAGTGTGAAGAATGAATGTTAAATGTGGATGTAGAAAGATTGTGTTTTTTTTTTAAATTTAGTATGGGATTATTTATTAGAATGAATGTATTTATTAGCATACATGTGCAAAATAGGTTAGAGTATAATTGAGATTAATGTGCGAATGGTTTGCAGGGATCAATGCCATTCAGGGGTGGCAACAGTCTTCATTGCATAATCTGTCCTCTGCATTGGGAGCCACTGAATTTGTGGGCTTGAAGCCGGGATTGGCGCCCTGGCATATTGTGCGAACGGAAATGTAGGTTTGAATGAGTAGGCTAAGTTAGAGTGAATTAGGGATTAGTACAGCAGATGCAAAGGATCTCAGCTGCTGCGCAACTTAAAAAAAAACAAACAAACAAATATCTACGGTCATTGGCGTTCAGAGCCTTCTCTCAGTGCACTGCCGGCCTCCGGAGACGGGCAGCACTGCCCACCAATGGTCAGTGAGCTGTAGAAGCTCCCAAGAAGAGAAAATCTTAGGGCAACACTGCTGGACATATTCTCGCCCCTTATATGTGAAAATATTACAAAAGTTTAGAGAAAATCGTAAGAAATCGCATTTTCGGAAAAACGGCGATAAATGAAGATAAGTTTGTCATAATGTCACATTTTCGGTTACTGGATTTTGAAAGAAACCTTCGAGTTAGTGGCCGGGTAGTGAGTGTTCTGCAAATGGAATGACATGTTTGAGTTTATAGAGATTTTATCTTTTTTGAGTTATTTTTTTATTTGTTGACATACAGAGACACATACTTAAAAAAAAACAGCTTTTCAGGGCCGGCTCTAGGAATCACTGGGTTTCTTTTCTACATATGCAGTGTTACTGCTATACTCTCCTCAGAGCCCGATCTTATAATATCCCATAGAAATATTCAGAATCGTCTCACTATTTTGGAGAGATGGTTTAAAAAATGGAAAATTGAAGTATATCAAGCCCATCGGGACATACGGCATTGTACTGGGGGATTCATTTTTCTAACCTCAATCGTGTTTAAACCCTTGATCCAAAATCCTCCAAAAAACATAGTCAACAATCTTTCCAATCCAACACCCACAAAGATCTAAGAAATCCTGTTCCTATCAGTAGAAGTAATCATACTCAGTTGTAAGAAATTCCATGATGGCTTCTAGACGGCTTAAACTAGTGATCTCGCGTCATTCTCTTGACACTGAGTGACAAGTTGTTAGGAGTGTTATCAGTTTCTCAACTCTGTATTTTCTTTATTTATTTATTTATTTATATATATGTGAGTGTAACAGAAACATTACGCTGAAGTGAGCTCTCTACACGAACTTGGTGAATTTGACCTGATTATATATATATATATATTTATATATATATATAGAGAGAGAGAATATGTGGATGGGTCCGCAATGCTGTATAATATCTGGTATTTTATCCGTCGTAGCATAACCTACCCACATACATACAACCAACAAGTGTGAGTGTAACAGAAACATTACGTTGACGTGAGCTCTCTACACGAACTTGGTGAATTTGCCCTGACAATGGTTGAAAATCCGATACCGGTCAGGAACAATATAAATATGCATGCTACGACGGATAAAATACCCGATATATGTATATACGATATATATTTTTTTTTGTTACTGGACACAGAATATCATATTTGTTATGACAGTATGTTCAGCAAGCAATGATTATGAACTAGAGTTGTATATAGATGGCAGTAAAATTGAAGGTCAATTTGGGGGGGAGGGGGAGTGGTAGTGTATCAACGGAATGAACGAGAGCTGTTCAGGATTAAAATAAAATTAGCAGACTGGTGTTCAAATAACCAGGCAGAATTGTTGGCCATTTTAGAAACTTTAAAATGCTTGTCCCTCCTTGTAAGAAGGGAATAAATTGGCTTACACAAGGAGTGCCATTATTAATACGGACGGTTTATGTGCTCTGGTTATGTTTAATAATCACAATACAAGCTGAATATGAACGTCAAACTTGTTACAGAACAGTTTACAAGCCTGAAAAAAATGGATGGAAAATAGGGATTAAGTGAGTGAAGGTACATTCAGGCATTACAAGGAATGAGGCTGCAGATCAGACCGCAAAAACGGCTGCAATGGACATCACGCTGCAAATTGAATATCCCTTGATTCCATTAAGTTACTGATTTCGTACTTGACTGCAAGGCAGAGCAGGGAATGCTGGGAGGCACAAAGACAGCAATCACAATGGGCTATCATACTAGGAAATATTTTCCAACTGTTGCCCATAGAATGCAGGCAAGCTTTAAGACAACATATAAAACCACACAAATGTTGTGCGGGCATGGAAAATGTAAGGAATATTTATGTCGTTTTAATATAATGGAAGATTCTTCTTGCTCCTGTAATTGAGTAACTGTTCAGACCTGGGATCATTTGTTATTTGTCTGTCCACTGTCGGTAAGAGAAAGATTTGATCTGAAAAAAGAGGTTGGAACATCACCAATAGAATCAGGCTAATAGCTCCATTCTACAATAACGAAACATCACTTATCCAGCTTTGAAAAATTTGTTAATAAGATCTCTATTTTGATTTGATAGTTTTGTGAATAATGATAACGCTACAATCAATTCAGACTCTATATTACAAATTAAATAATTTAATGCTGATAGTAAAACTAATTCAGTACAATTGTATTAATAGTAGGAGAGGCAAGTTAATTCAGTATGCAGATGATATCAGCACAGTATTCACTGGAGGAATCGAGGATGACGTTGTGAATTGTGCCATTGTTGGAGCAGATGACATATTTAGATGGTCCAAAGATAAATGCATTAAAATGAATAATTCCAAGACGGTTGGTCTGTGCTATTCAGTTGATCCAGGTGGAAAAGAGTACTCTCCTTTAGTTAAGACTGAATGTGGCAGCATAATCTTCTCACCTTCGACAAAATTTCTTGGACTCCACATTTCTGTAGATCTGCGCTGGAAAGAACATATTTAGGTTCACTGGCTCCTAAACTTTCGAGCATAGTATATCTCTTGAAAAAATTAAGTCTAATCCTCAATCTCGAGGCTTTAAAAGTAGTATATTTTGGAAAATTCCAATTAACGGCTTCCTATGGGATAATGTTTTGGGGAAACAGCCCATGTACATTAAGAATTTTGTGCATCCAAAAAAGAGTTATTCGTGCTATGGTTAAAGCAAGACCCAACGAAAGCTGCAGGTTGCATCTTAAAAATAACAAACTCCTTACAATTCCAGCTCTTTATATCTTTTCCATCTGTTCATGGTTCTATAAAATTAGAAATAATTACAACACCTTCAACCATAAATATAATACTCGGAACCGTGACCACTTTTCTTTTCCTCAAGCAAACCACTCATTTTTCACATCTTCTTATTTATTTATGGGAAGGAAAATATTTAATGTACTTCCAAAGGAAATTTCATCTTCACCAACAATGAAAGTGTTTAAATCTAAACTAAAAACTCCTGGTTAGAGTAATATATAATTTGGATGATTTTCTTACATAGACTTGCTTTGTAAAAAAGTTGTTATTAGACTGTTTAATGTATTGACATGTCTTGTTCATATAAGTGTATGTAGAAATGAAGATAAATAAATATTATTATTATTATTATCACAAGAAATAATTGTTTTAAAATTGTAATTGTTTTTAGCTCTAGAAATAAGTGCAATCTTAAAGGGAGCACGTAGAATAAACTTCTTCAGCGAAGGGTTACTACGTTGAGAAAAAAGTAATGGCAATATGTTGCCATTGTAGATTTAAGAAAAAAAGTAAGTACAATTTATTTAATAAATGATTTATAACGGGATTACAAACTTGAATGTCACAAAAATTATTGGATAATTCGATAAATTCTTAAAAAAGGAAAACAACAGAACGAAACATGTATATATTTATTGCTATATAAAATTAGACTACCTTATATATTGTAGATGGATTATTTTCCTTTTCCCTTCACAATACACTAAGAACGAATAAGGACGGCCGGAAAGCAGAGTTTGACATAATGCACGTTCAACAACAAATAAATCAATAAGTAATCTACATATGTAGAATTGTAGCATGCAAATTCCATCCATACTATTCAAGAACATTTTAGACATGTGTATCATTACTTCTTATTATATACCGTCTCTTCTATTGTAACTAATCTCCACATAACTCTCCATTCTAGAGTAATTCCCTACTCGTTTTCCCAAACATCTCTCTTTCACTGTCTAGCCAACCATCGTAGTAAATGTATTATACCTTCATCAAAATTCACCACCAGACTCAGTATGATTGCATAACGTACTTACTTGTTTACATAATATTATATTCAGATATCAGATATTATTATTATTATTATTATTAATTAAATATTCATTCAAAGAAAATTTCCTTTTGTTTTAAATTTCTTACTGTTTTATGTTTTTCATAGCCCATAATGGATGGTCTCCGTAAAATATACCATCCGTTTTGGCGTTCTACAAGACTGTATTCTGGTTTATGCAAATGACATTCTTAAACTTAAAAATAAAAAATCTGATGTGAAACACTCACACAACTTTCTCTTAATTCATTCTCAAAATTATAATTGACAAATTTTATAGTTAGTGTACCAAATTTAATGAAATTCGTCGAAAACTATTCAGTAAAAGCGCACTTCAAGTTCACTAATTTCCATGAAACTTGGAATTTTGGCCATCTATTTATTGATAATTAATTTTGTTTGCATGACAGGATTGTATAATCAACTATGATAGCACTTTAGAGAAAAACATAACCCCACCCCTCCGCTAAAAGTGCCCTTAAATGAATTTTTCCAGAGAAATGTTTGCAATAAAAGGTGTAGATTAGTATATAGTAAAAGTATGTATGTTTAGTTTATATATAAAGTTTCAAGAAAATCGTCGGAGCTATTTTTGTGAAAATTGCGAAAAAGTGAAAAAATCATCTAGTTAATTGGTAAAGTAAAACGCACTTTCGGTCATCCGATTTTTTTCAAACTCGGAATTTCAACAAAATATTCAATTCTAGTTATCATTATTTAGATGACAGAATTGTCTAATAAATTGAAATAGCACTTTAGATGAAAACCTACCACCCACCCTTCCCTAATAACTGCCCTTAAATGAATTTTCCCGGAGAAATGTTTCAA